>JASANB010002783.1:0-29743 GCA_030248155.1 Sabatieria punctata
CTCTACTCTACTGCTGACGCCGCGACCGACGTGATGAGCCAGAGTCCCCGCAACCTGCCCGTCTGCCAGCCGACAGGTGGCCTGCACCACCTCTAGGCAGCAACAACAACAGTAGCTGTAGAAAAGAGGACGGTCGCCGGACTAAAGACCTACGTCAGTGCCAATCGGGCCGAGGGGGGTCATTCTGATCCTCCGGCCATCACTTGAACACTGTTCGCAGACCCTGTGCTACGATGCTGCGACCTGGCACTAGCTACTCCAGCTGTGTGTTAGCCGCAGGGTGCCAGCCGAATAACAACTAAGTTTGGATGGCTGACGTGCGCTGATTGTACAACGTGAGAAGGAAGATCCTACTAAGGTATGGAGTTGCCTCTGTCATCTGCCCGGTACCAACTGCCATCTGTGGGAACGCTGACGAGAGAGGCCGAGATGTGTCAACCAACTGGAAACACCACTATCACCAAAAGAGGAGGGGGGCGTCTCTGAAAGGGGGAGGGAAGAGGAGGAGGAGGAGGGGGGGCTCTACCTACCAATGAGAAGTGCGAAGAAGAAAAAAAATGAGAAGGCTAGCGGATCGACGGTGTGGCAACCTCCCTGTCTCTTTGCCAATCCAAGGCCAAATGGGACATGGGCTGACCTCCCATCGAAATCTCCGGGGGGCTACGGCACCGGGGAGGTGGCGGACTAAGAGGGGGGCAATGTACAGACCCGCCCCATTTTAACTGCCACCGGTGGCTTGATAACTCCGGGGGGGGTGGGGGGACCCGGTTCCTCGGCAAACACGAGACAGGGCGGGGTTTGGCCGCCGATCGCCGGGGGCGTCGCGGGTCTTCCGGCCAAACAGGGGAGGGCCGGAGAGGAACGAAGGCTAGTGATTGGTCATTTTTTTGAGTGATGGGTTCTAGAACTTTCTAGGTCTGGCGGGCGGACGCCTAGCTGGTTTGGTTCCTTGACTTTGGCTGTGTTTTGTTGTGGGTGGGTGTGGGTATTAAGAGTCAGTTCGCGAGAGAATCGACCCTGCTATGTGCAAATCGAAAAATCGGCCATCGCTAAAACTTAGCTCTGGGGTCTCTAGTTTGGGGAAGTTATACCTAACGATGACTTATGCTAAACTTGAAGAGCACAGCCTCCTGCGTGTCCTTGTTCGCCAGAGGCAGGCCTCGGAAGTAGGCTCACCAGCAAGCAAAACCGGCCACTTGAGGTGTCATGTTTGACTGAGCATAACTTGCGATTCCGGCCAGCTAGAACCTTGTAATTCATGGCAATCGAATCGCCATGTCATGGGCTTTCTTTTGACATAGAACCCGAGCTTTTCCCTTGCTTCGTTCGGTCCCCACATCACGAAATTTGGAAAAAATCTCGAAAATTCGGCATGGTGAAATTTGCTAAATTGGATTTTTCTCGAAAACAAAAAACCGAACCCCCTGGGAGATTGCTTTATTTTAAAGCCCCGCAAATTGCGCTTCTAACGGTGTATAGAAGTCGCCAAAATGTGTTTCCGTGCAAGTTAAATCGCCGCTCAAAGGTCAAGGACAACCAAAAATTGGCATATTTGGCGTTGTTTATGTATGTATGTATGTATGTATGTATGTATGTATGTATGTATGTATGTATGTATGTATGTATGTATGTATGTATGTATGTATGTATGTATGTATGTATGTATGTATGTATGTATGTATGTATGTATGTATGTATGTAATGTTCACATTGTTTATTTGAGAATTCATATGTATGGTATACAGCCAACTCATTAGAGACAAGGCAATAAGCATCCAACCAATGAAAACGTATCGCTCACTTTAATATTAACAAGAATGTGTCTTGTGAAAAAGCAATAGCACTGGTGAGTTTTCAGTTTGACATCATGTTCACTAAACATGCAACAGACACACATCGTAACTCACACTGGTCAGATATCTCACGCCGGCTCCACAACGGTAAACCAATGGGGCCACGTTAACGCAGATCTTACATCGTAGTAGTAATAGCTGTGGCTACTATTGCAAAGTGTGGTTTGGTAGATTGCCTCAATAAACCTAGAATCATTACAGAGTAGTTGATAGCAATAGTTGAAAACCAATCCAAGAGGCAGTCAATGATTGATTGATAGTGATAACATACCATGCATCCTAGTCTTCATAATCATCAGATTTTTGGGTCACGAATATCTGTAACTTTCCTATTTCTCCAATGTCAAAGTCATTTAGTGTAACGGTGTGGTTGGATGATGGGTAAATATAGTAGAGTAGTCCAGCAACAGCTTTCCACAGACTATGAACACAACCTGATGAAGTCCAAGTCCCTGGGCAGCGAGTTCAAAGCAGTGAAGAGTCTGATGAAGAAATGGAAGCCGATGAAACAGTCGTTTATGAGACTCCAAACCAACATGAGCTTTTCGATTGTCCAGAAGAAGGTTGTAGTCGAAAATACCAGTTTTATGGCAATCTCATCAGACACCTTATCACTGGAACTCACCATATGCTGCCAGAAAGACGAACAATGCAAGATGTGGCACAGCAAATGTACCAGCAGAATGTTTTCACAAGTTCAAATGACATTCATAGACAGATTGAGAAAGAAGTTGACACCAAAGAAGCAATCAACAGTCAATGCACCGCTGGACGTAAACCACTAGAATCTGGCTGGGCTCTGCGGGAATCTGCTCTGAACATTCGGTTTAGCTGGAACCAGACCAGGTGTCCTGGTAGATGAAAAATTTGATGAAGGTCGTGCACAGCGAATGAAGCATAATGCAGGAACACTGGCGAAATGCCTTACGTTCGGGATTATACTGGTATGCACAACTATAACCGATGAATCAATGTTACCACACAGCTGTTAATACCACCTCCATACACGTTTATGTTGCAGATAGCTCTGCACTTCGTTTCCAGCCTGATGAGTACCTTACAGAGCAGCAAATTATGTCATACTTTTCCCGAAAAGCCCGCAGTGATGGCAGGGGTGCCAGGCCAAAAGGTCCTCCACAAAAGCGACAGCGAACTGAAAGTAATAGTAATTACTATTTGTTCACTATATTGCTTCTTCATCACGGTTTGGCTTGCAACTCTGTCTATGTTTTAGTACCTGATGATGAAGGTGAACAAATTGATGCTGAACAGCCCCAAGATACCTATGACTACACTTATGTACACCACAATGAATACATAAATGATCCAAACTTCGAAACCATCGAGGATGAACTGAGGCGCAACAGAAATGGGTGACCTGCTTCTGACACTGATCTTTAGGACATTTCAGACCTTGTTGGTGTTGGCCTTTTGTCTGTGTTTTTCATCTACTGTGACTTTACTTACAGTTTCTAATGAATGGCCTAAATCAGGAAGTGTGAACATTACATACATACATACATACATACATACATACATACATACATACATACATACATACATACATACATACATACATACATACATACATACATACATACATACATACATACATACATACATACATACATAAAACATACATACATACATACATACATACATACATACATACATACATACATACATACATACATACATACATACATACATACATACATACATACATACATACATACATACATAAACAACGCCAAATATGCCAATTTTTGGTTGTCCTTGACCTTTGAGCGGCGATTTAACTTGCACGGAAACACATTTTGGCGACTTCTATACACCGTTAGAAGCGCAATTTGCGGGGCTTTAAAATAAAGCAATCTCCCAGGGGGTTCGGTTTTTTGTTTTCGAGAAAAATCCAATTTAGCAAATTTCACCATGCCGAATTTTCGAGATTTTTTCCAAATTTCGTGATGTGGGGACCGAACGAAGCAAGAGAAAAGCTCGTGTTCTATGTCAAAAGAAAGCCCATGACATGGCGATTCGATTGCCATGAATTACAAGGTTCTAGCTGGCCGGAATCGCAAGTTATGCTCAGTCAAACATGACACCTCAAGTGGCCGGTTTTGCTTGCTGGTGAGCCTACTTCCGAGGCCTGCCTCTGGCGAACAAGGACACGCAGGAGGCTGTGCTCTTCAAGTTTAGCATAAGTCATCGTTAGGTATAACTTCCCCAAACTAGAGACCCCAGAGCTAAGTTTTAGCGATGGCCGATTTTTCGATTTGCACATAGCTGTGAAGAACAAGGGTCGATGTTCTCGCGAACTGACTCTTAAAGTCAACCTAGACAAGCTGCCTCTCTGCGCGACAAGGCTCAGGTCGACTCCTGAAGTGAGCTGCCTCCGTCTTCCTAACTGCCTGCAGTGCGGTTTTGCTGCGTTCCGCGTCGATTGCCTCAGTGTGGCTCGGGTGGTTCTCAGGTCGCTTCCGTTCGGCTCCCCAGAAACACGTTTATTGGGCGGTAAATGAGCGTCGTCAACAGCCATCGTCAAACCGGTTTTCTTTTCAACTTTCCTCTTTCTACACCTTTCTTTAACTGCGCTACATCGTGTTTTCCTGCTTTCTACCGTGTTTTGCTGTCGGCCGGTTATCGTTTTATTGACGTAACCTGCCCATTTCTACAAAATCTGTGTAATCACCAAAATCAACACCTTTTCTCTCCTCTTCTGCAACATCATCTGTCCACGACCCGAGGTGGAACCAACGAGAGAAGTGTCGGGTTAGGACACTACCGTATCTACTAAATAAATTAGCGTCGAAAACGAAACGAATAGGGCTTGCTATAGATTCCCCTTGGATAGACATGTTTACGTGTCTACGCGAAACAAGCTTATTAATTGAAAGTTGTTATTTTCGAACCGGCTAATCGAAAAATTAGTGCATTAGCGCTGTTCGCTTAATCATCAGTATGCAGCACTCTGCTCTTTTGTTTTCAACTAATTTCGCGCATCAGCAAAAACGCTAATGCTGTTTTGCCGGTCGGCAGGCAAGTAATTTGATACGTGTCCTTTCTAATAAAAGTCAGTCATAGGACAAGCTTGCTCTTTTTTTGTACAGACACTAGAGAAACCAACGATTTGTTTTACACCTATTCCTTCGTCATGTGTCCATCGTTTACATGCATCATCGTCATGCATGGGTCTAAAAGTAAATAGTGGCTACTGTTTCCCAGCAAGTTAATAACAAATAGCAAGTTAATTAATTTTTGGGCGAAATCGGGTAGCAAATAGCAAATTCCTAGCAAGTAAATTTTGGGCAAACCGCCGCCTAGCAAGTAAATAGCTAGTTTATTTCAGATTGAGGGAGTGAGAAATTTGCTAGGAATTTGCTAGCAATTTACTAGGAATTTACTAGGCTCAGACATATATTCATCCATTATCCCTATCTTTCCTCGCTTACCTGGGACATGATATTCTGCCAGGATATACTTTATACCAAAGTTGGTTACGCTACCTACAGTACATACACATATAGCTAAAGTAGGGCTATAGCCAAGTATGGACAAACGTCAGTCTCTAGGCTGACAGTAGATTCGGCAAATAGAAAACTACTGAATGTGTTCATGTTAGGGATAAAGTTAGAGAAAATTCTTGCCTGTGCTTCTCTTCCTGCTGTTGCTTGTTCAGCTCATTGAAACTGATATACAATGTATAGTTTTGATTTTTAACGGTACTGGAGTTTTCCAGTTATAAGACAAATAGGAAAATGCCCAAATAGGTCACTTTTCACGCCCTTTTGAAGACCATGATCTTATAATAACTATGGTGGTCATACATATAATCTGAAAATCTCGAAGGCAGCATTTGGTTGAGCGAAAAATTTGTAGCAAATTCTAGCAAATTGATAGCAAATAGATAGCAAATTTCTAGCAAATAACAAGATAATAACAAATTAAATTTGAAATTGCGGTGTCTAGCAAGTAAATAGCTAGTAAATAAAATTCCCAACAGTTACCAGCAAGTTAATAGCAAGTTAATTAGAAAATAAATTAACTGGGAAGCAGTGTTAGTGGCCAGTAGTTAATCTAGCTAATGTATACGTAATTGAAGCCATTACAGTCAATGGCACGCAGTAATTGTTTGTTTTCTTGTTTTTTAGTTCCACTGTCCTTTCGGATAGCTTAGGACACCCGTGCACCTCTTTTGAGAACCCTTCAACGCGGTAGCCCTGCCTACAAACAGCCCTCCCCTTTGCTGCCATTTGGTGCTTAGGCAGCGTCGATTCGGTTCCCATTTACCTACTGGCCATCACCGGCTTTCGGCGATCTGGGTTGGGCTTTACGTCGACTACTTCCAGTCGTTTCGACCGGTTTCGAACCCAAACAACCGCTCTCATGGATGCCGGGGGCGCCATGTCACACGGGATTAGAGTAAACTACCCATGGCCAAGAAGCGAGTTAGCACTATTGACATGAGGCTAAAGTAGTGTTCTAGAGAAAAACCGTCAAAAGGCTTCATAAAAAGAGCGCCGTAGCTAACGCCGATTAGCCTCAACAATCAGAAAGGCAGCACAACATAGTTTATGAGCTGAGAAATCAGATAGAATAGTCCTAGAACCGACTATAAATGCTCCCTCAATCAGTCAGGCGACATATTTAGCTAAACTAGGTGATCGCAAGCTTAGGTAGTTAGTGACACCGTTTAACTTTCTAGTTTGTCAAAACCTAGCTGTCAAAATGCAAGAGATGCAGGTTCTGGATGGCTTAAACGATCTGGCAAAGATCAGTGCACTTTTTCCAAATGGCACCAAGCTTACCTGGAACGAAACCCGAATCGAGACCGTCGTGTGCGGTTACGTTCACGAGTTTACAGCCTTCCGTTTCGGGTTGGTAACCCTTGGCAGTTTGATCGCTTTCACTGGAACCATCTTCAATGCTCTGTTGGTTGAGATCTTCCGCAAGCGCATTCTCACTTTCACCCAGACACTTCTGGCTCTGATGGACTGTCTGTTGTGTGTCTGCTACGTGTTGTTGTTTGGAGTTCAAGGCTGGGCCTATCACCTCCACTCTGAACTTGCATATGATGCATACTTCGGCTACAGTATTGTTGTTTTCGGACTAAGTCGGGTCAGTCAAACTAATATTCCTTTGCTGCTTATGATCATTGCTATTCAACGCTGGTCATGGATGTCCAACAAAAGGGCTGGCTGTTGGAGGTATTCTTTCTTTAGCATCAGTGTTTTGCAAAGTTCAAGTTATATACAGACCAGAAACAACAGCAGCTATAAAATGTTTACTTTAGGATGTTCCACAACACCTCCTATCGGGTCGTCCTAAGTGTGGTCAGCGTTCTGTTTGGCTTTCTGTTGCGATTGTCCACCTACTGGGCTGTGCAGATCGAATCGTGGCCCAAGTGCAATGACAAATTCCGACGGAAGGATATAGTAGCCACCACTTTGGCCTTTCACCCTACATACACCAAGTTCGAGATCTACAGTAACCTGAGCCAAGCCCTGCTACCCTTTGCTCTTCTGATCCTCCTGAATATAGCCATTGTGCGCAACCTGCGAGACAGACGCATCAGTCGTCAAGATACGCTTCGTCAAATTGCCACTAAAATGTCACGACGGGATGTACGTGCTTTCACAGTACTTGGTCTGTAGTACTGGGCAGGCAGATCTGACAAGCTTAGGACACATCTTGTAGGAGAACAAGTCTATCGTATCGCGAAAGTGTTGTTTTGAACATTTACGTACCATGGTCTGCTCACCCGAAATCAGAATTTTAGAATTCAAATGTCTACACAGTGACATTTCTGTTTCGATGTGAGATAAGTTATTGCAGACTGTGGTACGGGTGCTGTCGCGAAGTCTAACCCAAGAGCTCATACAGTTAGCGGATAAGGAGCAGGCTGCAGTGCACACAACAGCTGTTGTGGTCAGCACTCACCTGGTCTGCAATGCACCGCATGTGCTGCTGATTGTGGTGGAGAAATGGCTCACCTATCTGGTTGGCGATGACCACGGGTGGTAAGGTTTTCTGCTCAACAACCTGTCTAACTGATTTCAATTAGTCAATAGCTCTCGGGGAATTGAGGAAAGCAAAGGCAAAAGCAAACAAATGTGGTTTCAAAGATTGTTGCGGAGTTTTTCTAGCGGGCAGGAGTATGAACAGTGCCAAGTTCTTTTAGGAACTACACCTACGTATACATCAGCGACATAGTCAACTTGTTGTTCATGTCGGTAAGTGCCGTCCGCTTGTTGGTATACCTAAAATGGGATCCACTGGTCAAAAGAGAGTTGCTGAGGAAGTGGCTGGTTGGTTGTTGTTCTTCACCCCGCCATTCCCCGATCCAGAGCAGTGACAGAAGTAGCAGTTCAGCGCACAGAAACCCGTTCAGAGTGTCCACGCCTAAAGCTAGCCCACACAGGAAGAACGCTGTTGTGCGCATTTTGGAAACCTCTCTGTGAACAGTCAATATGACGGCTGAAGTACATAGTGTTTCGGTTTCTTCGCAACAAATGAATTATTTCCTTGATTGCAAAAAGATGATGTTGAATATTTTCATCTGCTGTTTTTGCTCAAATACAGTTGGTAGTGACGAGTTTATTGTAAGAAAGAACACACAAACAATGACAAACAGGTACTGTCGTTTGGTATTGGATTTTCCGTTTGTGCATGTGTATGTGTATGCACATTTACCTTCAAATGTGTATGGTAATTTGTGTAAGCACATTCAACAAAACAATGTGTATTTTTGTGTATATTTGTGTATGTGTATTGTACTGAAAATGCAAATTTTTTAGTAGATTTTCCGTCAGAAATGCTAGGAAAGTCAAATGTCTCAATGTTTGCTGCTTGAAACATTGGATAGCTTTGAAATCGAGTGACTTAGACCATTTGAAGGCTTTATGAGGATATCTACTGTTTACTACTGCAGGAAAAACACAGAATTTTTACGTTTCTGTTAGAAATTTTATCCACTTTTACTGATCAAATACACATACACAAAAATACACATTTTGAGTACTGTTTGTGTATGGTAATGTGTATCCGAATTTTCAATGTGTATGTGTATGTGTTGTGTATGCACGTTGAAAAAACAATGTGTATTTTTGTGTATGGTATATGTGTATACACAAACAACAGTACAAACAGGTTAGATGAGTGAGTGTTATATACAGTGCAAATCTTTCATCACTCCCCCCTGGATCTTGTAACTGTCGGGAATTTTATTTACTAGCTACGTTGTATTTTATTTGCTAGCCACTGCAATTTCAAATTTAGTTTGTTAATAATTTGCTATTTGCTAGAAATTTGCCAACAATTTGCTAGAATTTGCTACAAATTTTTCGGTCATCTAAATAATGCCTGCCGGATATTTTCCGATTATATGACCACTATAGTTATTGTAATGGAGAAACATGTCTGTATTTTATAAATGCTAAACTCAATACGCTCTAATGCCTTAGCATTGCTTTCGGCTGGCAGCTGATTGATTAGATTTACTCAGCTGTCATTAATAGGCGCCGAGGGTTCCCAGAATAGCAGCCAATCACAAGCAAGGCTACAGCCTGGCATCCAATCGGATGGACTGATGGATTGGATTGGCTGAGCGAAAGCAAGTGCGAAAGCTAAGCCCCGCCCACTAGCCAACCGAATCCTAGGCCACGCCACACTGCTCCAATCAGAGTCGTCGCTTGCTGCCCATGTCTATAATTAGATCATCAGCTTGACTATAAAAGGCAACCCACTGAGACTCCTTCAGTGAGTCATTGGTCAGTGTTGGTCAGCATATCTCCTCCTGCGTTCCTAGAAACTTGACTCCCATCTGCCAGTCAGCACGGGCCCCAGTGGCCACGGGCCACTGCCAGTCTTCCTCTCTCTCCTTCTGCCAGCTTCGGGCAACTCAGCCACGCAGGTAAGCGCGCATCCATCCTCTCACAGCTAGGCGCGCGCCAAAGCCTTAGTTCTAACCCACGCTTCCCTTGTAGCCCTTATATAGATATTGTATATGGTTTGTGATTTGGTAGTGAGTAGCTTGGTTAGGATCCATAATGTATCTCTCATTCTCTTACATACACTCAGACTCTACCCAATCATAACCTTATACCACATTATTATAAGATCATGGTTTTCATAAGGGCGTCAAAAGTGATCCGTTTGGCCTATTTGTGTTTCTTCCCTTTGTGAACTTCTTCCCTAACGTCAACACATTCAGTACTTTTCTATTTGCCGAATCTACTGTCAGCCTAGAGACTGACTTTTGCCAATCATACTTCGCTATTAGCCCTACTTTCAGGTATATCCATAGCGTCAAGCTTGGCTATATGCAGTATCCTGCATATACAGCAGCACATCAGGTACAAGGCCAAGTGGAGAAAGATGGATGAGTATGAGGCTAGTAAATTCCTAGTAAATTGCTAGCAAATTTCTCGCTCTCTCAATCCGAAATAAAGATAAAGATTTACAAAAAAATTTCATTTTCAGTATCATACACATATATTTGTTGAATGTGTATACACAAATTACTATACACATTTGAATGTATAAACATACACACACAAACGGAAATTCCGATACCAAACAACAGTAGGTGGGGTTATGAGGGATTTCGTAAACCCGTCAAACCCCCTAGTACATGTATGGCTGCTGGTAGCAACTCGAATGTTTTGAAAATGAACCGCCCTTAGCTATTGATTTTCATGAGGCAGCACAGACTGCTAATAGATGCCGTCACTTTGGCGTCACTGTTTGGGCGGCGTGCAAGCGCGTGTAAACTAAATAACGCCAGGTAAAATGTCGTAGTGATGTTAAAAATTAGTTTAATTTAATTGAAATTCAAAACTTGGGCCATAATTTAGTTGAAATTTAATAGAAATTGGCCTGAATTTCAATTGTTTTTTCAATTATTTCCTATGGTGAATGTAAGGAAATGCGTAATTATTAGAGGCGGAAACGACTTCAAACAAAAACCGATTAGATTTTATCAACAATTTTATGTTGACTTTGTTTTATTTTGCAACATTTTGCTCTCTGCTTTTCACTTCGTAGTTCATAAAAGTTAAAAAAGAGTGATTTTTGGGCGTATGGTGGTTGTGTGTATTCCCCTTTTTGGTAAAGGTAGAAAGAGATCTTATAAAAAAGTGAGAAACCTTCAGGTTGTGTGTGTACTGATAGATATCGATACAGAAAATTTTACCTCAGAATGCCATTTGAATGGATATTTTTAAAAAGTAACCTTTTAGAATTTTCTCGGTCTCTCCAAACTTTTATATACAGACACTTTTCGAAGTCCTGGGTATGCCATTGCTTTCTAACAGCAAAAATACAACAATTTTCAAAAAAATTAATTAAAAAATTGCATAATTGAAGTTTTGCGCATCCAGTTGAAAATATAATTGTAGTTGAAAATACTGGAAACCATTTCAATTAATTTAGTTTAATTAAACTTAAAAAGTGAGTCTATAATTTACTTGTAATAGAATTGAAATTGAAATTCCATATTTTTACATCACTAACAGAACAGGTCGGTCGTCGCATTCTCAGAAACCTTTTCTTCTACATTGTTTTTCTTTGTATGTATGTATTTACTGCCATTGCCTTAAGCTGGTAGTTAGTTGCCATGGTAACGATTGCAATTCTCTTCTAAGCCTCTATTCGCTAGGAATGGCTTTCTCTAAGCCACACACAAATTTCTCGCTGCTTACCAAAGATACGGACAAACTTTATGTAATCGACGCTCCAGAGGATGTAGTCCGACTGGTCAGAAGCTGCATCGAAACAAAATGGGAGCGTAAGTGATTTAATAGCAGATTGTAATATTTTTAACAGAGTTTTGAGTTTAGCCGGTCTGCAAGAATATTCTGTTGCGAGTGAGATAGCGCACAGATTCAAACTGGTCACCAATCCGTTCAAACTGAATGCAAGCAGCTCCACCATAGCTGCGATGAACCGGTTTATGCTAATTTTGGTTGAGGAACTGGTTAGAACCGGCTGGTATCTTGTGCTCTGCAGCTCTAAAGTGCTCAAAACATGTATGTCTAATAATTAGTTGGATATGTATGTACTGACTTATTATTTTGCTCATAGTATTTCTTCCCTACAAAATTTCAGCTGATGCCAAATACCCTTCTCAAATCGAAACTGTCTGGTTCTTTCGATATTTGCCCTTATCAGATAAAGTAAATTGTACTTATTATATACTCCTGTTTCTTTACATTCACAGATGCTTTACTTCAGGGAGAAGTAGACATTATGTGTTTATCACTGGTCTACAGAGATAAAATGCAGTTACTAGGAGGGGACGAAAAGGAAAACTCTATTGTGAGGAGTTCCATTGAAAGTTGGATTCAAAAAGAAGAACCATTTGGAGATCGCCAATTTGCCTTTAAGATCCAGGGCTATCCTTGGTATGACAACGATTTTGCTGAGGCAAGCCCATACCTTTTCGAACAAAATAAAGACAATTTAAAGAAAAACTTGTAGACAATCCGTTCAAGTAAAATAATAATGGAGATTTTTACCAAATTTCACAAGCTTGGACACACACTAGCTTATCAAGCCAATGTCCGCTGTTCTACTGTCAACTTGTACTGGAGAAAGGTGATCCTTTTTCTGAAGTAATTTGATTCTTATTTTATTGTGCATTGATGGATGTTTAGTTGACACAAGTAGGCAAAGGGTCAGAAGAGCTGAGTCTGATGGTGATGGCATTGAATGGCGGTGATAAAGTTAGACTGGTTTTTGGAGAAGAGCATCCCAAAGACACTCACCTTGTTGCTGCCATTCAGCAGTGTATTTTGAGCCACTGGAAACGCGGCATGCAAAACACAGAAAGTGTTGAGGTTGTTATGTTCAAAATGACAAAGACGTGTTCTGTTGTGTATTTGAAATTTTAAGGGTGGTCATACAAACTTTAAGTTATCTGGTAATCCTTGGAGCACAGATGATGAACAGCAGTCGTACGATGGTCGTTGTCTGTTGCTTCAACTGCTGGCAACTTTGCTCAATAATGGATGGGCAGTTTACAGAGCATTCGATATTTCTGTAATTTTTAATGCTGATCACGTCACGTCACGTCACGTCACGTCACGTCACGTCACGTCACGTCACGTCACGTCACGTCACGTCACGTCACGTCACGTCACGTCACGTCACGTCACGTCACGTCACGTCACGTCACGTCACGTCACGTCACGTCACGTCACGTCACGTCACGTCACGTTTGGGTTTAGTTTTTAGTTTATTTATGTTGTAGTTTAGTGTTATTTACCGGAGTTTTCCACTTATAAGACCTGGTCTTATAACTGGAAAATACCCAAATTTAGGGTCACTTTTTGGCGCCCTTTTGAAGACCGTGGTCTTCTAACTGGAAAATGTTATTTCACTGCAAACAAGGGTTTTTGGCCAAAAGTTAAATTTGTTTTTCACCTAGATTGTTGTTCCAGACATGCCTGACCATTTTACCCTTGACTTGTAGAACTTTACTTGAAATTACAAAAAAAATTAGTGTTGAAGAAGCATAGCAGGTACTGTATTGTGTTCAAAACAAAAATCAGAATCATGTTTTACCGATATCATGTACTTCTGCCCTTGTTTTTGCACGATGGACAGCTTTTGTTTAGTTTAAAAACAGATAATTGTGTGCTAAAATCGGTCAATTTAACGAAGACCATGGTCTTTTAACTGGAAAATGGGTGTCACTGAACCCAGTTTTCTGACCACCTATTATAAGACCATGGTCTTATAACTGGAAACAAAAACCTATTATAAGACCATGGTCGTCTAACTATGGTGGTCTTATAAGCGGAAATCTCCGGTAGTTTGATTGAATCTAATTAACCAGAAGTAACTTACTGATTGAATAATTCCTATATATACCATATAGCCTTGTTTTAGATACCGATAGCAGAAAGGCGAAACAAAAGCTATTTTGTGCTGCAGCGCTGTGCACCAAATAATATACGCCATGCATGCATGCAGTTGTGGGGTAAAGCTGATATTCGCCTAATTCAAACGGACAACCATCTCACCTCCATCGCCAGAAACACGATTGCCAGTCATTGGCCATTTGGAATTGAGCAGGAAGGTACGAAACACTTTACAAATATGTACATTTGTATGTACAAAGTACAAACGTGTATGAGATTTCTATGTTATTCAGAAACTTGCCTTGCAGTGTTTTGTGTACATGTGTTAACAATCTAGGTGCAATTTTCACTGAGGGCAGAGTTAATTCTTATTCGTTTAACTTGTCTGGTAATCCATGGAGGATGAAAACAGACAACATGGTGCTTTCATCAAGACTTTTGTCACAGTTGCTGGAAAATTACAACAGTGCTGGCTGGTCCGTGGTCGCATCAGTGGAACTGTCTGTCTGTGGAGAAACATTGTTCTCGTCTTATGACAGACAGAATTGGCTTATGGTCTACAACCCTGCCATGGTATGGTTATTTGTTTATCTCTCTCTTGTGGTTTGTTTTGACTTGCCTTGTTTGTAGAATTCATTGCACATTCTACATGAATTCTGATCATTGAGTTTTAGGATGACTCAGCTTCACAGAATTTCATTGGAGATGCCCCACCCAGCTATGATGAAGCTGTTTCCCAAGACTATTTGAGGAAACCAATCTGATGAATGAGGATTGAAAGATCGACTAATAGAGAACATCGTAGCACATTGTATAAGCCTTATATCATGTCTCGGTAATCCCGCTAAGTTGGGACCAGCCAATTTTGTCTTGATTAACGAATCAAAGCTAAAACACTGTGTTTTGGGCGAAAATCTTGAAAGCGCGGCAGCGCGCCAAAGCCCGCAAAAATGTATTATTGACAGTTTATTCGTACCAAATAATAGTTTATACGTTTAAATTTGGCGCGCGCTGAGCTTTCTATATACGAGACTTGAAAATTGCTTTTTTTTGTTTTGTACAAGGACGCGTTTTACAGGTCTGTGTCTGTGGGAACATTGGCATTGTTTAGGTTCAAAGATGGAAGTCATGTTGACGCATGATATGGTGGTGGTTTGAATGTATATAGATTTGTCAGTTAAAATTTTAAAGCGATTAAAGGGTGTTCCGTTGTATGCTAAGTATACTGGTTTTTGAAAGTGTGAGTGTAGGTTGAGGAATATGTACTTCTCGATACTTGAAGTACGCATATCCGTGATTGGTTTAGCTATGTAGGCGTCCTTTTAGGAATCTTCGCACTGTGTACGGTACTGAATCGTATAGTTTTCAGAAAGCAAGGTATGGATAATAATAAAAAATAAAGGAAAGAAGTGGATTGAGATAAGAAGAAAAGAGTAGAAATAAGGATTAGAGGTAATAAAAATAAAATTAAAAAAAAAGTTATTATTATTATTATTATTATTATTATTATTATTATTATTATTATTATTATTATTATTAATTATTATTATTATTATTATTATTATTATTATTATTATTATTATTATTATTATTATTATTATTATTATTATTATTATTATTATTATTATTATTATTATCATCATCATCATCATCAGATTCTGGATGGGTGATGTTGTGTAGTAGATTTTGTAGTATTGATGCGAGTTGAAGGATTATTGTCTGTATTGTTTCACACTCGTTTGGTTGTGTTGTATTACTATTCATAAACCCCTACTAAAGTTGTGTTGTGTGAGTTGACAGCAACCTCAACCCAGAACACATCAATTGGCGACAGCGGCAGGATGGCTGTTCATGCTCCACTACCACTACCTATCAAGGTCCCGAAAGACTACTGGGAAGCTGGAGGCCAAAGCCCAACTCTCAAGTGGGACCTGTGGCTCGATCAACTCAACCGTTACTTCAGTCTCACCAATGCAGGCAGAAACCAAGTCAACAAGCTGACAGACCTGCAAAAGAACCAACTATTGCTCAGTCTTCTTGGAAGTGAGGGACTGTGACAACTGTCAGCACTGCCAATCGTCAAGCGCGAAGCAGAAGTGACTCATCAAGAGCTAGTAGAAGCCGCAACAAGTGTCTTTGGGCGTCCAATCAATCCCGTGAGAGCTCACCACGATTTCTTCACACGTCATCAACAATCTGGTGAGATGCTCACTGAATTCGTGTTGGCCCTGCGAAGCTTAGCAGCAGATGGCAATTATTTTGGCCACACCGACTACTTCATCGCCATACAACTGGCCATTGGATGTCGAAGTTGTAGTCTACAACAACGACTGCTGGCTGAACAGGAGGTCAACTTACAAACGTTCCTGCGATTAGCAGAAGCAGACGAAAGTTCAAGTACGAACGCCATCCAGGTCCGCGCTCATAAAGGTGAAGACAACACTGTGTCTAGTATCCAGTCAGTGAAAACCAAGCAGACAATCAATCACTGGGGAACCTCAAAACAAGGAAAGTGTACCAACTGTGGGAAACAAGGACACCTTGCCAGCAATCGCTCATGCCCAGCTCGCGGCAAAACGTGTCATCGTTGCCAGAAAGTAGGTCACTTTATCCAAGTGTGTCGCTCTAAGCCAGTGCCCGCCCAGACCAAGCGGCCTGCACCCAAGTCAGTGTCTGCAGTTCGGAAGCAACCTGACAAGGCAGAAGTTGTTGTGTACAAACAGCTGAAGGCCAAGTACTGTGACAAGGTTGTGTCAAGGGGTTACAAACCAGTCAAGTTCCCCATAAAGTTGTATCTGCGTACCAAAGATGGAAGTTGGGGTATCATCGAGTCTGGTGTAGACAGCTGGTCTGACATCACAGCAATAACTAAGTCGATCTATGACAAGCAGTTCCATGAGTTCGAGTTGCAGCCGGCAGAACCAATCAAGAATTTCAACAAAACTGTCATAGACGGCATCCACGGCTGTTTCACAACAGAAGCAAAGTTCTACAGACGTTCGCATCTATGTGCTTTCTGATGAACTGGGTTGTGTCGTTGGATATGACGCAATTGCAGCTCTGAAGCTATCTCTTGATGGAGACAACCTGATGGTACGCAAGGTCCAAGCTCCTGAACATGTGCTCAAGCCCTATGAGAATCTCACTCGTCCAGAAATCGGCTTGTTCCCGAATTTTCAGCATACAATCATGCTCAAGCCAGGTGCTAAACCCAGCATTGCCAAATGCCGACCGATTCCATTCCATAGAAACTCTGGCGCACTCAAAGAGATCAAAGTCATGGAGGAACAGGATATTTGGACAAAAGTCAAGCGAACCAACTGGATCCACTCTCTCGTTACAGTTGACAAACCAGATGGGACTGTGAGGATCACTACAGACCTCACCAAACTGAATGACTCAGTCGACCCATTCATGTATCCACTTCCAAACATCAGGGAAATTTTTGTTGAACTGACGGGAGCCAAGTTTTTTACCAAGTTAGATCTGAAGAAAGGCTATTTCAACATGCAGTTGGATCCAGAGAGCCGCCTCCTAACGACTACAATCACTCCACTGGGTCTGTACGCATACAACCGATTGCCAATGGGCTTGAAAGACAGTGCAGCAGTATTTCAGTACTGTGTGACACAAGTGTTGGCTGATTGTCAAAAGTGTCTTCCATATATTGATGACATTTTGGTGCCCTGACCGACCCTGACCTGTTACATGTATGCCTGTTACATGTATCCATTTGCATGCATAACTGTACAGCTATATACAGTATGTATGACAACAAGCAAATATGAAACTAGAATAGCACGATAATCCTGAATAATAAAGACAACTGGGCCAAGTTCAAAATGGAGAACAACACACTGAAGCATATATAGACGTATACATACTGTATTTATATTACATTGTATGGTATTGCTTTCCTATTTATTTAGTTTATTACTTTGCTATTTGCCTTACATGACAAGCATTAAATAAAGACAAAACATTAAATTAGAAAAACAGGATCATCTTCGATGAAGAAGGACAGCCCGGGAAGTCAAAAAGGCACGACAATAAATCAAACTAGGATCAAATTAAAAAAGAATTTAAAAAAAACAAAAACGGCGGGCGAAGGGCTGTCTATGTTATAGACGGATGAAATAATTCGAAGCCTTTCGCCCACCGTTTTTGTTTTTTTTTAAATTCTTTTTTAATTTGATCCTAGTTTGATTTATTGTCGTGCCTTTTTGACTTCCCGGGCTGTCCTTCTTCATCGAAGATGATCCTGTTTTTCTATTCTAACTACAGCTTTTTGTGAGGTGTACGTTAGATTCTGTTGTTGTACCGCCTCATGTAGCCTTTAAACAACAAAAAATCACATTCTGACTCAACAGAAAGCATAACCCATTGAAAATTCACATCTGAATGGATGAGATGCATTGCATGCATGCACTTGGATTATCTTAACAAAATCTAGATTGATGACTCACTTTACTAAAGATATGTCAAAGTTAGGGCTGCAAATCTTGTTGGGATTAGCGAATCTGGATTAACAAGTCATATGATATGAGGAAAATGGCATTAATGAGAAATGACCTTGTACAATTTGGACTTATGAGTTACAATTTTTGAACATTATGCGGCTTTTGATTGTGAACTTTATTTTTTGCTTTTATTTATTTTTTTGATTATACTATGCTGTTCAAAAAGTACCAACCACATAGTGAGTTTCAACTGATTTGTATATGTTTACCACTAATAATTTGGTTTCAACTTTCACAGTCAACGTTTTGAACTATAGACTTTATTATTGGGCACACCACACAACCTTATTCTTTAATCACATATGTACACAGACACAGACGCACAGACATATGTAGCATAAATCTGAGATTCCAGTTGTAAAATTTAGGTAACTAGTTTGATGCTCACTTACAAAACACTTACAATTGGCTTAGAATATAATTTCGTTTCACAATGGAATACAGATGGAAGCACCACAGACACTGACTGAGTGGGATTTTCGAAGAGATTGAGGTATAGCTGCACTGTTCATCTTGCAGAACTTTCAATGGAGTCTGAAGCTATGACTTCTTCATAAGATGGCGGAGCATCAAGACTAGAAGTCTGAGGGTCAGATGTTTCCTAAAATACTACCTGGTAGATCGCTGACTGTGCAACAACAAAATAAACATTGATACTGTTGCAGAGTTGTAAACCATGATCCAGTTTTGTTTGTCATCTCCACTGAACACTGGGTCATCATTGTTGCAGACCGATAATTCCACGGAGGCAATGGGTGACCAGCCAAGAGATTTGTAACTTTCTAGCAATTCCGATAATAATTTAGTCGAAATCACCATCCTATCTGTCTTCATCTTCCAAGGGCTCCGCGATAAAGTAAACTGATGCGAGTTTACCTTGCCATCAGTAAAAATTGGGCCTATAAGTTCACCATATTTATTGTGCAAATATTGCATTACTTTTAGTACGATTCAGACTCATGTAAAACAACGTTGATCAGCGGCTTTTCTGTTGAGTCAAATTCAAAGAGAGAAAGAAAAACAGAAACGGTTGCACTAAAACAATATTATTTTGACATGATTACCACTGGCTATTAAAAAAATGACTGGGATGAAAAATTGCTTAATTTATTAAATCAACTTAATTGGCTGATGAAGTGATGCAATACAGTCTGAATATTGCATCATTTAAGACTTGAATCAAAGTTATACAGTACAGTACTCATCTTGTGGGATCACAATATGAAAAGGCACTCACTATGTTTTCACTAAACAAAAATAACTCGATAACTAATGATAATGAACACTACTGACCTTCTTGTTCTATTACGTAAGGCCAGTAATTGAGAATGGTATTTCTGGTTGTTTGTACCAAGTCTTTGTCAGTCTGAATAAGTCGAATGTCGCCTTTACCCCACAGCTGAATGCACGTCAGAGGCATGTTTATGGGTGCACAGCGCTGGAGCACAAAATAACATTTGCTATTCTTCTCCGCTGATCGAACCTGAAAGAATGACAAGTTAAATAAATCAAGAAATAAGAATAAAAAGTCAAACACTAAATACGGATTAATATACACGCAACAGGGGTTCTGGGGACTACCAACCCCCACCTGACAAAGGCCAGATCCCCAATCATGGACCCATTTTTAACTGTTTCACGCGCTGAAATAGCCAAAATTGCCTGTAAAAGAAGAATATTTTGGCTGTAATTTTAGTCCACTCAAAAAATAAGCGACCTGGCGGTTTTTGCGAATAACTTTTTAGGAGGCCTTGGTTCATGGAGCTCATAACCAAACTTGTAGACAAAGTCGGGCTCCAGTCTGGGATGAACCCAAATCTGAACCACCTTTACTCTGAACACAAATTTGAACAACATAAAAAATGAGCTTTTCCCGTAATTGCGTTGAAATGAGTTGACTGCAGAATTCGATTCTAGAGTCTTTCGCAGCTCCATACAGTGTAGATGCTTTTACGACGTTTCCAAGTCAAACCGCTCCAGAGATATCGCCAGTCAAAGTTCACAAAAAATTACAAACAATGGCGTTTTTTTAAATTTCACATAAAAGGGGAAAACGTAGCCTACCTGCCAAACTCTTACGTAATTAGGGGAGAGGTTTGAAAAGTTAGTACGATCCATTGCCATGGCGCCCCCTGCATCTCTAGCGGTTGCAATGGGTTCGAGACCAGTTTGACTGGAATTAGACTAGAGACCTGCACGGGCCGCCTTTTTCACGCCCGGCCCGGCCCGACCTGTCCGAAAAACCCAATTTTTGCGGCCCGGGCCCGGCCCGGCCCTTATGAAAATGCAATTTTTGTGGCTCGGCCCGGCTGATATCCTCTAAAAATCCTCTGTAGGGCGACCAGGCCCGGCCCGTGCAGGTCTCTAATTATTAGACTAAGCAAAGCCCAACCCAGGCCACCGAAAGCTGGTGACAGCGAGTAGGTAAATAGGTACCACCGTCGGGTGGGAACTGGGAAGCTAAAGGGAGTCTGTGCGCAAGGCCGGTCCCCGGGCCAATTAATGCTTCGGCACTCCTCTCGCAAAAACCGACCCAGGTTGTGTCAGGGCCACCCGCAACGCCTTAACGCACGTCTAAGTGCAACTAGGCATGCGAGTACTTTAGCCTTTTTAGCTTATTGCAATGGGGTGGGGGTCCGAAAATGGCCAAAACTGCCATTAAGCAGGGCTGTTTGTTTTCCGGAAAAAAACTCAAGCCGGTTTTTTCCGGTTTTTTTTCCTGTTTTTCTTCCGGTTTTTTTCCAAAAGTTATTTTCCGAGATGACAGAAAAAATTTTTAACAATCGCTTTTTATTGCAGAATTCAACGAAATAGCGTGAGTCTTATTACAAAATGCACTAATTTCATGTTTTAGAGTAGTAATTTGATTTTAAAACACCAAAAATACAATAATAAAAGTTGCCTGAAAATGGTACCAATATTTTTTGCGAAAAACAACTAAGTTATGCTATGGAAATGCTTGTAAGGCTTCTATTAACGTAAATTCAAAGCATTGGAAGCGAATTTAACCAGTTATTGTGCCTATTTCCTTTAAAAACTTACTTTAGGTTTTTTCCGCATTTTAGTTTTTTTCCGAGCCCCTAGGAAAAAAACCGGTTTACGAGGAAAAAACCGACCCAACAGCCCTGCCATTAAGTAATTTTTGGATGGCCCCTGTTACGTGTGTGCCGATTACTTATGGAATTAGTCAGGGATGGATATTTTTCCGAAAAAAACCTCGGCCTGTTTTTTCCAGTTTTTCTCCGGTTTTTTTTCGGTTTTTTTCCTAAATCGCGGAAAAAACTCCAGCCCAAGTTCTGAGTATCCTAGCCTGGTTTTTTGATTCCTAACGCTTTCTAGCGCCTTCCTGAGTCTTTTCAGAACAGAAATACCCGTCTTACATGGATCTAAATCAGGAAACAGACATGAAACAGTCCCTGACAGGCTCCATCAATAAACGCTTTATGCAAATTTTCTTACAGCAGTTTGTGTTTTGTTTTAGTTTGCCAAATTTGGCATTTTCAGTTGTTTTTCTAACAGTTTTGTGCCAGTTTAGCCTATTATACATCTCAAAAGTCCAGTTTTTAACTGAAAAATGAATTAGCTATTTTTAGCTTGAGTTTTTTCCGCGATTTATGTTTTTCCCGACCCTTAGGAAAAAAACCGGTTTTTTTTTCGAAAAAAAACGAAAAAAACACCGAAAAAAAACACACCTCACATCCCTCGAATTAGTACTGGATCTTGAGCTGTGAAAATACCGAAAATAGTATGAAAATATAATTCATTCAACTATACCGAAATGTCAAAAGCTCTATAAACGGCCCATCCATTGTTGAGCAAGGTTTGTAACAATTGCAGTAAGAGACACCGACCACCATATGATTGTTGTTGATCACTGTGCATGCCCCATGGACTGCCTGATAATTCGAAATCTGTCTGACAACCCTAAAACGCTGTTGTTTAGCAGATATGACAGAAGCATAAATCATACAATACAGGTATGAAGCCAAAAAAGTCCATTCTATTTTTGTCTCTGTGAAAAGTTAAAGAAACGCTGAAATTTTGAGTCAAATCAATTAAGAACTGACTGAGAACAAATTTTTTTTTCAGTGAAGGTATAATATTGATACACTAATTTGCTCCACACTCGATAGCTTGGATTAAAAACGTTCACTGTATGTATGACTTAAAAGTACTTTACTCTCCATAGACTAAATATAAATAGAACTTTACACACGAGTTCCTTGCTTGTAAGTTGGTTCAGTTACCATTCATAGTTTAGTGTAAAAGAAGTGGCTTATGTTTTCATAATTTATTAAGCAGTTTTATAAACCTTCAAAACTGCTTTTCTATATACTGATAAACTTCAATTTCTAAATAGTATGTAACAATACCAAAATTCAAAAATTCAAACCTCAACAGTTTCTATCTTCTTAATTCCTGCCTTCCAGTTGGCCAAAATGCACTGTTGTACAAGGGAGACCAGACTATTAGCTCTAGAGTTGTGATCTCCAAAAACCATCCTGACGCTGTCCCGGCTAACTAATGCCAGAACTATCAAATCTAGTTCTTTGTCTTCTTTTTCAGACTTTGGCACCTAACAAAATTATGCATATATGTATGTATACTAAGAACATAAACCTAGATAAAAGAGGAGGGAAGTACCTTTTTCCAGTAAAAGTTGACACTAGAACCACGCACATTTGCCTGATAGGTCAACCTGTAGCCGAGTTTGTGAAATCTTGAAAATATTTCCATCAACATTTTGCCTGACCGAATAGTCTGAAAATGTTCTGAATCATCTTTCTTATATTTTTCAACTAAAATTCGTTATGCAAGTTCACTTGCCTCACAAAAATTGTTGCAATCCCAGCCATATTCCTGCAATTTGTAGGCAAACTCGCCATTCCCAAATGGCTCCTCGAATTCGATTCGCGCTTCAATCGAACCTCTCACTATAGAGTTTGTTTCTGGGTCAGCTCCTAACAGCTGAATTTTCTCTCCAGACACTGAGAATGAAAGGCCCATCAATTTCTCTGGGTCAGGCTAAATGTAAACAAAAATATACAAATACATTTATGGAATGAAGTCAGTACTTTATGTGTTGTTGGCGAGTACTGAAAGAGCCAGATTGTATCGATTTCAGCAGGATAGCTTCCGTCGGCTGAAATCTGACTGATCACTTTTATATTCATTGAACTTTTACAGGACGCTCTGGCAAATTTAAAGTGGTAATTTTGGGAAGTATTTATGCAGCGATGCAAAATTTAAAAAAACAAAGTTCAACTGAACAAATTCAGTTGTAATTAGGAATTATCTCATAGGAAAACTATGATAAAGGATTCGTGAGATATGTGGGTTTAAATTAGATCTCTAAAATTGCGGATCAGTTAATTTCAAAACGGCAAAACTCTGAGCTACTGAAGGCTAGAAGGCCAAGATTTCGCCAAAAAAACTTTAAATAAATAATAATAATCGTACCAGAAATCTTTTCGTTTCGTTGAAAACTGATGTAATAGTGGCCGTTTGAAATTATTCAGAAAAAATGGAACAATGCCAACAAGGTACCTGTTTTTAACACCTTCGAACTACAAAGCATCAGATGCCAGTTGTGTCTTGCCAGTTGTTCAAATAAAATTAGCATAAAGCGTGCAAGTGCTACTCTGACTGAGATGCTGATGCCAGACTTGAATGGTTTGGAACCCAGTTTGAATTTGTGACCCAGCTCGCTTTCCATTTCGTAATAATTTTGTAGACCGGCTGAAATTACGTATATGTGTAAAGCAGAGAAAAGATTTTGTTTCTTCTAACAATAATTCTTACCAATGGCGTATCCAGAATTTCGGAAAGGGGGGTGTAAAATTTTGAAAGTGCCTGGTTGGGCCGCTGCCCAACCAGGGTAAGAAAATTTAGCAAAATTTGCCTTCAAAAACGCGTTTAAAACACATTCCAGGCTTAAAATTAACGGAAATTACAAGTTTTAGTAGTTTAAAGTGGCCTGCTTTGGCTTCTGCCCGACCAGGCCGAGAAAATTTTGAAAATTTAGCCTTCAAAAACGCATTTAAAAGGCATTCTGAGCACAAAATAGACAGTTTTGGTATATAATTAATTAGTTTCGCTTATTTTTGACCGACTTTCTCTACCTACCTCAACTGCAAAGGAGGGGGTACTCACCCTACACCCCTGGATACGCCACTGATTCTTTCTATCCATGTTATATAACATTCATTGATTACCTTCATACAGATTTTTAGTCCATTATTTCTAAAAAAAATCAGTACTTACGGCTCCAATTTCTTTCTATTAATTGTTTGAACAGCCGAGCAACATCATCTGGGGCGCCAATCAAATAAAATTTGTCCGCGTCTTTGATAAGCAAAGAAAAATTTGTAGCTTTTGCTACCGCCATTTAAAACAGTCTGTCAGCAAGCTATAACCAAGAACCGCTCAAACAATGAATAATTCCATAAATAGCGAAGCTAAAAACCATTTCACAAAATAATACTGCACTGCGCCACTTTTTAGGTTGAAGAAATCGTAGTGATGGCGCGACCACAGTGAACGTACACGACAGAGGTGAGTTGAAATTCCGGGCAATTGTAGATTAGACTACAACTGCACGGAGAGAATGGTCGTAGTAGGTACTGGGCAGCACAATGGCTAGCAAAGTGCTGTGTAGAAAGTCGTAGTTGGTACCGGGCAGCACAATGGCTAGCACGGTGCTGTGTTGAAAGAAAATACACAAATGTTTATAGGCACGCCGGCAAAGAAACACGGCAGGAAAGAAGAAAAGAAGTTGAGCGTTAGAAGAACAATAACGCTGTGATAAAGACGGCGGCTGCGCCGGGTTGTTGAATTGCAATAAAAGCGTAAAAACAGTCTCACGCAGAATGTAGCAGTTCGGAGTTGTAGACGGCGAAGCAGAAGCTTATTGTCGCGGAAGACAACCCAATTATTGCGTCTTGGCCACGGATAGTTTACGCTATCCCGTGTGTCACGGCGGCCCCGGCATCCGTGAGAGCGGTTGTTTGTGGGTTCGAAACCGGTCGAAGCGACTGGAAGTAGTCGACGTAAAGCCCAACCCAGACCGCCGAAAGCCGGTGACGGCCAGTAGGTAAATGGGAACCGAACCGGCGCTGCCGTTGCACCCAATGGCAGCAAAGGGGAGGGTTGTTTGTAGACAGGGCTACCCCATTGAAGGGCTCTGAAAAGAGCGAGGGGTGTCCTGAGCTGTCCGAAAGGACAGTGGAACTCATAAAACAAAACAAAACAAAACAACAAAACCAATGAGCGACTGGTAGCGAGAGAAGTTTTACTGAACAACAACACGATTAGTCAGCGACAGACCACACGTCTAGACAAAGATGGCCGCTACCACGGCTTACACAGGCAAAACAACGAGAAATCATACTAGTACGTGCGTCCCGGCACGACAACGCGCCGTACCGTAACTGAGCGAAAAGAATGGAAACGACGCACACAGTACATGTTAGTAAACACGAACAATTGAGAACAAGTGGTAACTGTTCAGGGCCCCCTTTTTAGGGGTGAGCTCCGTCGAACCCAGGCTCGCGTACTCTGGCCGATCCGTGCCCCGACAGCGGGTAGTGAGGTTCCCATACGACTTGAATGTGCAGTGCCGTAGCGACGTTGATCTCATGTTGGTCACAGTACTCGAAATTCGGCACGTTGTTCTCAGCGATGTCTTCGGGCAGGTTCAAGGCGTTGACGGTTCCTGCAGCCAATGCACGGTGTATGATGGGCCAGAATTGTGGGCTCAAAGCCTGGCCTCCGATAACGAAATCTCCTTGCCCTGAGAGCGCCTCATCGATGTCATGGTTTGGTCCCAAGTGCTGGTACCGCAGACGATTCGCTGACGAGACCATCAGGCAGTCCAACGTACGAATGTCCACGTCGTCCCACAGAAGAGTGTCGGCACAGTCCATGTTCACCCACGCGTAGAACTGTCTCCTGACTCGCTCGTAGACTCGGTCTCGTTGCTGTTGAACGGCTTCGGTGACCGACGTAGGTGCAATGCGACCGTTGAAAATGCGGTTGATGATGTGCGTACCGGGGGGTGATGGTTCAACCACCAGGTACTGATCGGGATCAATCAGTGCCACGATCAACTTCCCTTCGTCATCTTCCAACGGATCTGGCCGGTTCAGAGTGGCATAGACCAGATGTTCGGCAAACGGTGGCACGTTGCCGATCGATTCCTTGTAGGCCTTGATCTGATACGTTCTGAGAACAGCTCGTAGCGAACGAAGGAACTCGTCGACAGAGTCAACGAGCATGTTGAGAGCGGTCTCGCGGTCGTTGCTGATGGCCTTCTGAATCCAGTCGTGGTCCAGTAGTGCGCGGATGGTTTCCACTCCCCAAGAGATGACCCACAATTTGGCGATGTGCGTCAGCTCTACATCCCGATTGGCCACCACCAACATTGACATGGCTTGCACAAAGGAAACGAATCTTTTGATCTCATCCGTTGACCGGGTCGTAGAGAGTGGCAACGACCAAGGTGCAAGCAAGATGGGCAACGGGTAGATTCCTTGAAAGTACGCCGATTCTGGAAACGCTCGGCGTAACCAGACCTTGGCCGGGTCCAGAAGATCTCCTACTTCGGTAGGCAGCAGTTGGCATACGAGCTGCCAACAAACGATCGCCCGTGGTCCGGGACTGGCCGACTCCAAGAACTTTCTCCACGACTTCAGAAATCCGGCTGCCGGCAACTTGACATTCAAATTGCGGAGATGTTGTGTCGTGCCGGGCGGAGTGTTGTATTTGATCACCTGTGCTGAGAAATGCTCCCAGATGACCGTGATCACTCCCGGCGGTAGTACTGTTGGTTCGCCGACTGTTGGTGCGGTCACCAGGTGGGTGATGCCCATACCGACGAGTTTGGCATGACAGAAGAAGACCAGTGAAGCATTGGTCAAACCACACTGTTTGTACGGGCACAATGCGACCGGCAAAGCATTTGTCTCAGCAAATGCGTCCGCAGGGCGTTCGATGTCCACGATCGTTGTGTCGTTGAGGTGTAGTACGTGCGGCACACCTGTCCACATCTTGAGGAATACTTTCAGAGGGTACGGCCACAGAAAGTCGTACCTCTGACGAACGCTCGGAAACAGGTTCCGTCGGGGAATGAACGCCCGATCGTGTGCGGTGGTCACTAAGTATGTGCCGGGCAAATCGTCCCCAAAAGCGTCTCTCACTGGTAGTCCATTCCGAGCTACCTCTGCCACGCTGTAGGGTCGTATTCTGAGTTGCAGTTGGAACAGCTGTGGTTGAACTGGTAGCATGTAGTCGTAGTTGGTTCTTAGCGCATTGAGCGGAACATCAACACGCTGCACTAGTTGATTTACATCTGAAGCCCCTGAGGCAACAGGCGGAACTGGCTGCTGCGCCAACGTATGCACATTGGCTTCCACCATCAACACGTCTTGTTGAACGGTACCGACGGACTCAGCCGACGGTACTGACGGTGGGGCGTTGGCGGCGGCTAACAGTTTTTCGTATTCAAGGCCGCCCACTTGCGCCTTTTGGCACAAGTGCTGTAGAATGGCGTTGAGCTGATCAGTAGTAATGGCCGGGGCAGTCACTAACGCAACTGCTGGCACGTCCTGTCCTGGCGGAAGCACTGGTGGTAGCACCGGCGGTAGCACTGGATGAGGTGCGGCCGGCGGCGGCGGACTAGGCACGTCTTGGGGTTCCATCTGCTGAGTGGGCGACAGGTCACCTTCCAAACCAACCTCCATTGTTTGTTTGCCCTCATCTCGAAACAGATCAATACCACCACGGAACTGTTCTTCAGCTGTGACACATGGCCGATAGCGATCCAAATTTGCTACTTCTTTTCGCTGGGCTGTTTCCAATTTCTTGATCTTTCTTAGGTACCGATTGGCATGTGTACGAGTTTGACTGTCTCGAGCTGTCTGGTCTTCTCTCAAGTAGGGCTGAGACTTTGCATCTGCCAAAATGGGTGCCGAATCCAGAATCATGGCCATCTCCTCTGGCGCGCCCCAGCGAACTATGCGCTGTGGCGGAGCTCTGAACGGTTTCAGCGGTAGTGTGCCCTTCACCTTCCACCAACTTTGCAACAGCTCGTTCACCCACTCTTCCAATCTGTCCATAAGCGTCTGGAGGTGTTTATCATAGATCTGCTCGGCTTCTTCAAGGGACAGAGTGCCGTATGAGAAAAAGTGGTCCAATCTTTGTCTGATAATGAAGGCACGGCGCGGCTCCACAGTACCCTTTTCCCATTCTAGCAACAACTGTCGGTAGCGGGCATACGCGGCGTAGTATGCTTGATCGTCGAAAACGCGCATAGGGGAGACAATGATGCGGCGCCAAAAACCTGTGCCCATTTCATCTTCTGTCGGTAGCGGCCATGTAGGTTGTTGAATTAGCCGCTGCTGTGTAGATACGTGCAGCGCCTGCTGTAGCAGTACCGAATTCGCTCTGAGCTGAGCTCGAATCTCGACCGCAATTGGCAGTCGTTCCTCTCGGGGTACCAACTCCAAAGTGCTGGGCGGTGGCTCCATACCCAGGGTTGTATATTTTTCCGAAAAAAACCTCGGCCTGTTTTTTTTTCCAGTTTTTTTTTCCGGTTTTTTTCCGGTTTTTTTCCTAATTCGCGGTTTAAAACTCCAGCCCAAGTTCTGAGTATCCTAGGCTGGTTTTATGATTCCTAACGCTTTCTAGCGCCTTCCTGAGTCTTCTTAGACCAGAAATACACGTGTTACTTTGATTTAAATCACTAAACATGGATGAAACAGTGACTGAAAGTTTCGATTAATAACGCTATATGGAAATTTTATTAGTGCTTTTTTAATTTTTTTTTTTTCTTTCAAAATTTGGTATTTTTTGTTGTTTTTCTGACAGTTTTGAGTCAGTATGGCCTTATACATAGCAAAAGTCCATTTTTTTAACGAAAAATGACGTAAATTAGCTATTTTTAGCTTGAGTTTTTTCCGCGATTTATGTTTTTTTCCGACCCTTAGAAAAACCGGTTTTTTTTCCGGAAAAAAACAGTTTTTTTCCAGTGTTTTTTCCCACCACATCCCCTTCTTCGTCCATACCCACCAAAGTGGACACCAGATATCTGGATAACTGGTTGAGAAAGATGATCTCCATCGGCTGCAGAAACTGACTGCTCGGAATCGTGTTGTCGGGGTACAGCTTTTGTAGAGACACTTTGCGCGAACCCAGATTCCTCGGCACGTCCTTTTTGCGCAACAGGTATTCGTCTCTGGTCCTGACCGCTCGGGCAGCCTGAAGAGCAATCTGGCGAAATCTTTAAAAATCGCCTGCAGCATTGGCTGTCCGTGACACGTTGGGTATACAGTGAATAGCGCTTCCACATTGAAGTAGCTGCGGTCCATTGTTCCTGGCCCAGGGTGGCACTGTCGGATTCCTCCACATGTTCCGGTAAACGTACTGATTTGCGCAGCCCGAAACCAACGCTGCCAGAAGTAGCGCTGATAGGCCGTGTTCACAAAGGCATCGCGAACTGAGCGCATTG
>JASANB010002784.1:0-27565 GCA_030248155.1 Sabatieria punctata
GGCGGGGTCCCAAATTTTAAACAAGCTCCAATCCCCCTGGAAATGCGTTTTTAGCACGTTTTTCAGTAAGGACGCTAAAAATCGCTATTTTAAGCTGCCAAATAGCGTTTAGAGCTAAAAACAAGCAAAAAATGAAGAAATAGCTTAAAAATCCGATTTCTCATGTAAATATCAGCATTGGAAACGCCAAATTCGGTTTTCAAAGGCTTTTCAAGCGAATTTTAGGCTAAAAATTGGTGGTTTCTGAGCCAGTTTGTTAGTTAACTGGGGAGCCGCTACTAGTACCCGTATTTTGGGGTCGGGGGTCCTTAACCTATCTCGCGGGGGGTGAGGGGGGTTTAGCCTTTCCAACGGGGGGTACCCCCAAACCCCCTAGTACATGTATGGTATAACCTACTGCTGAAGCTAATAACCAGGCCCCGCATCGGGAGACAAAAGCTGTTTTATTGTGGTGCGGTGGAAGTAATGTTTCGCGCCAAATTCTGAATCACTTTGAGGGAGAATATGTCAAGAACTAAGCTGAGTATCCAAATCAAAATTCCAGACAATCTCTCGAGATTTTGTCTGTCTTTCGTTTAAAAAATATTCATTCAAATCGGTTGGTAGATAGTTGCGATCTCCTACTTAGTTGTTTCTTTCCGCACCCTGCACCCTAGAGAGTGACTGGGTTTCGGTCTTTATCCTACTCTCTATATGCCAGCCACGGCTGTACAATAAAGAGAAGATGCTTTACAGTAGCTGCAAGGGTCGGTTTCTGGACACGGTCCGATTGCTTTCTCTCCACCCCGGCCCGACAGAAGGTGACGGAAAACTCGTTTGTTTGTTTATTTGTTTGTCATTCTGTCTGGTCGCAGCTTAGCTTAATGCAGCGTCTGTTGCCCTTGTTTATTTAGAGGGAGCCGCCACTTTGCATCTTTGCTTTTCCAACTGAGCTGACTGAAAATTGACTCGTCTTTATCGCCACCACTTTATCTTTTTCTCTTGAGACTTGCTCTTCCCCGACCCGAGAAATCTTAGTAATAATCATATCATGTCCTTGGGGTTAGGGTCATACATGCAACAGGGCTCTGCCCCCACCCGGCTTAGGTCAGACCCCCCGGATGCCCCCCGCCACTGTGACGATTTTCCGACCCCCTCCGAATTTCCGGCAAGTAATTTTTTGAGCAAATTTTTATCGATTTTTTGCAATTTCAGACACAAAAATTGACAAAATCGCCTGTTAAAAAGCACTTTTTGGCTGTATTTCAGCCCAAACTCGCCATTTTTTACGTTTTTTAGCCGAAAAATTGCAATTTTTTTATTTTTGAGCGTTGTTTAGTGCCCAACCCCTCCCAAAATTTGGGTCAAGCCCCCCCCGCCCGGCGCCGCCCCCACCTGTACGGTATTAGTTGTTCAAGATGTACGGATGTTTTTGCACTATTTGGCTGCATCGAATTGAAATTTAAAGCGAAACAAAACGTGCTAGAAACGAAATTTCCGGCCTCCAGTCCGGCGGTTGGCGATTTCGATTTTTCTGAACGTACTGGAAAGCCCGTTTGGTCCATGTTTCATTAGCTCATTAGCAGTTTGATCCTTTACTAGAGCAAAGCGGTAGTACAGGGTGTCCCAAAAAAATGACAACATTTCTTTTTGCTGCCATTTTCGCAAATTTTGACCAAATTGTCTGAAATTTGAAACATAAGTGCCAAAAAAGTGGGAATTTTATATGTTAAAGTTTGGTGCATCAGGAGTGACCCAATCCTGAGAAATTCAACAATATATAAAATTGAGAAATTTCAATTAAATGTAAAAACAGTCAAAAACGGAAACTTTTCTTTTTGCTGTCTCTTCTTTAATTTTTGTCGGAATTGGATGAAATTTTGAATATATGCGCAGATATTTTGTAGGTCAAAGGTTCTGGCATAAAACAGTCATATCGCTAGTACTTGGAAACTAAAGAAAATCAGCGTTTTTGCTGCAGCAAAATGAAGAATGTGCAAACTCTGAGAACTAAGGAATAAGAACACCATCCAGATGACCTCCGTTTGAGTCAATACACTGCTGCAACCGTTTCCCATAAACATCAGAAACATTTCTTAGCATGTTTGGGGTGACAGACTGAATTACGCTTACAGCAGCTTTATTACAGCTAAGGGGCTCGAAAATCAATGTTGTCGTTGTATTGTGATCAGGATTTTTTATGTCAAGAGCTGGGCTGTGTTCAAGCGCCAACTTTCGATCTACAAATCAACCCGTTATTCTGCGCATATATTCAAAATTTCATCCAATTCCGACCAAAATTAAAGAAGACACAGCAAAATAAAAAGTTTCCATTTTTGATGCTGTTTCTACATTTAATTGAAATTTCTCAATTTTATATATTGTTGAATTTCTCAGGACTGGGTCAATCCTGATGCACCAAACTTTAACACATAAAATTCCCACTTTTTTGGCAATTATGTTTCAAATTTCAGACAATTTGATCAAAATTTGCGAAAATGGCAGCAAAAAGAAATGTTGTCATTTTTTGGGACACCCTGTAGAACTATATCAATGCCATAACTTGACCAAAATAGGCTCAAATGCAGAGGCATGGGCAAAGTGCAGCTGACTGGACTGGGAGTTGACCCCACAACCTCTGACATATTCTCAAGCCGCCGCTACCTTCTTTAGGAATTTTATTTGAATAATTTAGTCTTGAAAATTATGATAAATGTATGTCTGCTTGTTTTAACCTATACTAATGAAAAATAACCTAAAAACCTTGATTTTAGCCAAAAATCGGACTTTTTCAGCTTGCCATTTCCTCAACCCCCATCAGCTTCCGCTACCCCTCAGGATTTGAAAATTTACCACCCCTCACTCAGCCAAAATGCTAGCCCCATCGCAGGAGGTGGTCGGTAAATTCGTCTCGGTGGGGCCCCAATCGGGCGGTCAAACCTAAGTCGGGTCGGGGTGGGGCCCCCTCTGCTACATGTATGCTAACAGACCTGCTTGTCCATTTGGAAACGCGAACATTCTGACAAACACGAACTACGAACACGAGTAGTGTAGTTCTTATGTTCGCCTGCTTGTTCGTTTCCGTTCTTCATGCATGTCTCAGAGGAACACAAATCTGTATATATGAAAAAAGTGTGAGTGTGGGTGGGCCAATGAGAATCTATCTTTCAGATAGAGATAGACAGTACGGACGAAGTGAGTGAGTCGTTTCTGCTCGACCAAGTGCACCCTCAAATCCATCTGGCTCAACAGCAGGCTTTCTCCCGTCCTAAGGGCCCGGCCGGACGCGGACTGCCGCGCATCACCAAGCCAATCCCCACTCAATAGTACTGTCTGTCGACCAAGTACAAATCACTGTGCACTTTAAAGGGAGCTTTTGCTGTTTAATTTAATTGTCTAATCAACTGTTTTGGTTATACTCGTCAACATCTAATGCTACGTAATTAATTGCAATTGTCTGGTACACCTTTCTGACTACATCCGCTCTGGTCAGTAGCTAATGCCCGTATTGGGTAGCAAGTAAATTGAGATTTTAAAAGCTTCTTCGCCCTCGATATTTGAATTGAGACCAGGTATTTTAGTGTCAAAACTACATCTTGCTTTACAGTTATGCTACCATATACGTTTTATTGTTAGCTACACCTACCTACTGTACTGTAGTGTAAGCGGTCAGGCACTTAACCCTTTGCAAATTACTCTAGTCTTTTTGGAAGTGCCAACACAAGCAGAGTGTTCTTTATTTGCTATAGCAATACAACTGTTGTTCATAAGCGAACTGATTAACGTTCGTACGATACCCAACCCAAACTTTAAAAAATGGAATAATAGTTGGCTAGTAGAAAGCTGAAGTTTAACACACAGACATGGGGAAAAGGGGGTTGACCCTCTCGGGCTCTAGCCTACTACCCCCGTCAGGCGCTCCTCGGGAATTTTTGGAACAATTTCGTATAGAAAATGATTATAAAAGTATGTCTAGATTAGGTGTAACTGAGCTCAAAATTGCCTATTTTAAACAAAATTACGCCAGAAAGCCTAGATTTTAGCCAAAAATTTGACTTTTTAACTTGCCGCTTTTCTTCAACCATTGGATGGGCTAGCAATGCATGGCACTACATATTGGTACTATGCTCAAGGTTTCAGTTTGATTGGTAACTCTGCACGTAAATGGCAGGGATTTGTTTGGGTGCAGTTTTAAAAGCATCAAATATAGTGACAGTTGCTAGGAACTGAGTAAGCTGTTAAGTGCCTGACCTATGAGGTGAACTTAAGTGCTGTGTATGGTACCGACTGCCCCAGAACCTACATAGCAATGCCGCAGTACTTTCTGAAACGCTAAAAGCGATCAATCTTTATGTATCTGTCTTGATTTCACTTAGCCTAGTACATTGTAGGTAGGGTTCTGTTCGTGCATGCAGTTTTCGGTTGTTCGTGTCTGTAGCCACCTCTTATTGCCCACTTTAACTTCGGTTTTTTCTGATCGTTTGTTTTGTTTCTTCTAAACGTTTGTTCTCCCGTTTCATTCCCGGATTGTTTTACGTTAGTAGGTCTGTAAGCAGTTCAGTACCACCTTCTACTCGTGTAGGTGAACCGTTGTTTAGTCTAAACCACTTAGCCCTTTTCAACTGTAAGCTAGCGGAAGTGAACACTAAAGTTTAGTTCGTAAAACTAATCGCTTCAGCATACTTGATTAATTGTTTACAAATTTGGTAATAACAGGGTCGGTCAAAAACTGACAACATTTCTTTTCGCTGCCAATTCGCAAATTTTCACCAAATCGACTGAAATTTCAAACATAAGTGCCAAAATATTTGGAATTTTATGTGTTAAAGTTTGGTGCATCAGGATTGACCCAATCCTGAGAAATTCAACAATATATGAAATTGAGAAATTCCAATTAAATATAGAAACAGCATCAAAAACGGATACTTCTCTTTTTGCTGTATCTTCTTTAATTTTTGTCGGAATTGGATGAAATTTTGAATAAATGCGCAGTTAATTTGTAGATCAAAAGTTCTGGCATTAATCACTCCGTATCGCTAGTACTTGAAAACTAAAGAAAACAGCGTTTATTCTGCAGTAAAATGAAGAACGTGCTAACTCTGAGAACTAAGAACACCATCCAGATGACCTCCGTTTGAGTCAATACACTGCTGCAACCGTTTCCCATAAGCATCATAAACACTTCTGAGCATGTTTGCGGTGACCGACTGAATTACGCGTCTAATGCTGAAAAGTTTCCAATTTTGATGCTGTTTCTACATTTAATTGAAATTTCTCAATTTCATATATTGTTGAATTTTTCAGGATTGGGTCGGTCCCAATGCACCAAACTTTAACACATAAAATTCCCACTATTTTGGCACTTATTGCTTCAAATTTCAGACAATTTAGTAAAAATTTCCCAAAATGTCAGCAAAAAGAAATGTTTTTATTCTTTTTGGTACACCCTGTAGGAAGTGTTCGGCTTTTATACCTAGTTTTGGGAACACAATTTTTGTTCTTAAACTTATGTTGTTCTTCTGAAAGGCTTACATTTCGAACGGGTTGGCGGCTTATCTCGGAGGCAGTTAAGAAATCTTCGAGCTCATTAAGACATAAAAATGAGTTCTGAAAAATTGATTAAAAGTTTTGAGGAACATTTCTCTCTGATAAGCACCTACTAATTAATTGCAAGTCTTTGTTCTCGTTAATTAGTGCCACTTGTCTGTTTCTCGCTCGATGCAATGGTTAACAAAAAAACGTGTGATCTTCTTTACTCTGTGCAGTTGATTGTGTTTTGTTCTCATTAAATCTACTCTCTCTCTCTGTCTGTCAGTCTAAGCTTGATCCGCGGCTAAGCCAAAGACGGATTATCGCGCCCGCGCAGTTAATTATCTGCCAGTGCTTTTCTAATATTCATCAGCTCTAGGCCGATGGCCCTTAATTATGCGCCGCGTTGCTAATTGCACGGGCGCTAAGTGCCTAATTCATTACAGTCGGCGGGGGGGCCGGCTTTGATCCTATAAAAGGTCGGCCGCCGTGTTTGGGCGGCGCGTCACCAGGGGGCGCCGTTGATTGGCCGGCGGGCGGGAGGCGTGTCTTAAGACAACAGTTGTAAAGTGGCGTTGACGCGTGCTGGCACACCACCACTACTATTATAATAATAGACTGGAATTATTGCTGGACGAGACGATGGACCAACCGGATGACCCTTCACAGGGTCAAAGGTCAAGCGCGGGTAGCGGTAACCGATTCGAGGCTGGATGCAAATTTCTGTTGGGTCAACGCCTTACTGTGATATTATTATTATTAGTGCTGGTGGGCCTTGGCGACGGCCACCAAAAGTGGACTGTAGAACAGTTGCAGAGCCAGCGCTTCGCCTACCGAACGTCAAACGACCAATTTCTGGATATTTGCAAGGCCCGTAAGTAGAGTGTGTGCAGTGGACCGTTACTAAGTCGGGCCAAGTTGAAGGATGGCAGGACTAATCAATTTTTGGTTATGCATTTCAGAGGGCTTTATCAAGGACATAGCATTAACCAGTGATGAGATTGTCAGACTCACACAACTCAACCGCACCTTGGCACGGCTGAACCGGTCGGCTCTGCACGTCGAATCGCGTCATAAGCGCGATCGGAAGCTGAGACAGGCCAAGAAGCAGCTAAGGTGTCTGCAGCGCCGGCCGTCTGACCCTAGCGGAGAGAATGTTTCAGGCTGATTGATGGCGCATCGGACGGCAGACGCGCCAGGCGCGCCGCCACGGCTCGCAAGGAACGCATCTGGGATTTCGGGGTGATTCCCTATGAAATACAAGCCAACTTTAGCGGTGATTTGCTTTCTTATGCGCAATGCACCTAGACAACGATCTTCTAAAGACTGCTAGTAGTTAGGTAAACAGGGGAGTGATTCGAGTTTTTGGCACCTTCCAACTTGTCTAAAATTTTAAAACCTTTTTTTTTCATTTTTAATGATACTGAATGTACCTGTTCACTGAAATACTATTTTTGGTCCTAGCTAGATTAGCTAGAATCATATCTATTAGTGATAAAAGTCGAAATTTGGTCGGGTCCTAAACTCAAAAAGCCGTGTTTTAATCAATTTTGCTTGTATGAATGCGTAAGGATTGAGGTATTTTTGGTGGTCAGACCGAACAACAAATAATGCGTCATGTGTGTAACCTTGTGTTTGTACGGCTGGGTGTCACCTTTTAGAAGGATGGGGCCCGTCAAAATTGCCATGTTTCTAGCGCTGCTACTTTTACAACCAAAAACCTGACTGGATTACGGCCGTATAAACTCACACACCGCCGGCGCCAATCAACCTGAGACGTTTGGCTTGTTTTCAGGCGAACATAAAGCTCTCTTTCGACGCGCCATGAGACACTGGGAAAATTACACTTGCATCTCGTTCGTAGAAAGGACTCCCGAGGACGAAAATTATATCGTTTTTACTGTCGCCGACTGCGGGTATTATTGCGTATACCTACCTACCACAGACCTATGAACTGAGCACTTTTTATTTTTAGTTGGTTGTTCCAAACGTAAACGCCATTTTTAAGTTCATAACATCGACTTTTCTAGTATTTACAGTATTTGATTTATATGAGGAAAAGTGGCTTCTACCTAAAAACTCCGCTAAGCTTAGAAATCGATAATTTTGGAAGTCATTTGGATGCTATGCTTTTTAAAAAAATACATGCAAGGTCGGGTTTTGAATCTGAGCCAAAAATCGCGTAGACCGAAATCCTAATTTTTCTGCAAAAAATCGCTGTTTTCGACTAACAAACGCAGAGAAAATTGGAAACGCAGTTTAACCAAAAAAGTATTACTAGGTAGGGAGAGAAATTTGTCTGTAACAGATGCGTATTTTAAAGTGCATAGCTGTCGCGCAACCCCCACACACTTTCAGTTGTTGTTCGTTTGTTGGCAAGCGCGGCGACGGACCGCAGGCGATATCGATCGGCAAAAACTGCGACAAGTTCGGCATCGTAGTGCACGAACTGGGACACGTGGTCGGCTTTTGGCACGAACACACGCGTCCTGATCGCGACCAACATGTTCGCATCTACTACCAGAACATTCAGCAGGGTAAATTGTCGGTCGGTCGCCTCCGATTTCTGGCTGTTTCACTCGGCAATCAATCTGGCCTTCCGGGGAGGCCCAAAAAACGAGCCGTCCGCTCCCGGGTGTAAACGGGCTCTCTCTCTCTCTGTATCGATCGGAAATCTCTGTTTGGAGCGGCGCTTTTTGGCCGGGCCAGTTTTGTAAATCTAATATCAGTTTAACGGCCATAAAAGGGGCACCACTACTTCCTCTCTTGACGCCTGTCCCCGGCTTATCAGCGCGCTTTAGCACTCGAATAACATGCTTACAGAAACCAGCACCGCTTGGCCAACTGCCACCACCGATGAGTTGGATGCATTTTGGTTGGGCTCTTCTAACGCAACTGAGGGCCCCTGGACGGCAAATAACTCGAGCCTACTTGATAACAGCACGTCCGGTTGGCTTATAACTGATGAGCTTTAGCCTCTGCCCCTCTCGGCTTGCTTATCATTTGGCCCTATCAACCCTCGCCCATAAATCCTTGCGCCTCTGACAGTTCAAACCAAATAGCAGGCAGGTCCGGACGGGGAGTCTGTTTTTAGGGCAGGACTACAATTTTGAGAAGCTGACCAATGAGGATGTGGACTCGCTGGGCCTGCCCTATGATTACGCCAGCATTATGCACTACGCCAGAGATACGTTCTCGAGGGCCATGTACCTGGATACCATTCTGCCCATTCCCGACCCGGTCACTAATGAGCGACAGGAAATCGGTCAGCGCCTACGACTCAGTCCCGGCGATATACGACAGGCCAATTTGCTCTACAAATGTCCAAGTAACTATCTCTACTTGTTTATTTGTTTTTCCGCCGCCTACGTTGGTCGGTAACGTTTAGAAAGACCAAATTTTTGTACGAACAAAAAAGTGCGAACACTACCTTTTAGGCGAACAGTTATCTTACTTGTTCGACTACTTTTTAAACAAATTTATATTAGACTGAGGTACTGCTGAGGAATGTTCTTTATGCGTCTCTTGTCGGTGTACGCGTGATTCTGTTCTTAGCTCTTATCGCAATTTCAGTCGAACACAAATTTGTTCAGAGTAGGCTTATTATTCGCCTAGTAAGGCTGTGTTCGCACTTTTTTGAAAAGTAAATGTTCGCCTAAACAGCAGATACAGTATCTGTTTAGAGTGCGGTCGAACACTGATGTCTGCGCGCGGCAAACTGACCGTGTCCGGGGCGGACAAAGCCAAAGGAGACGGCTGGGAGTGTGAATGGCGCATAATCGCCACTAAAGGGGAGCGGATCGTGTTGAACATAACAGCGCTGGAGCTGCGAGCCACCGGTGACTGCGAGAGGGAGAGCGATAATTATCTGGAAGTGCGGGATGGTCACTACTTCAAATCAAAGCTGCTGGGTGGGTGCCTTTACTCTGGCATAGTAATCCGGTGACAGAGGCGCCCATTACTTTTAACTGCAACAAAAGCGCTCTTTACGGCCGCGCTAAATTGCAACAAACAGTCTTTTATTGCGCCGGTGAGAATCTGAGGAATTTAGACTTTTTTCACGTCTACAGTACTGTCTGACACTTGAGAATGTTATACAGTCAGACACTTAACGCCGTTTATGGTACTGACACCATATAAGGTGCCGGTACCATATATGGTACCGGTACCTAGGGTAGTGGTACCATATATGGTATTGGCACCTTATATGGTGTCGGTACCATAAACGGCGTTAAGTGCCTGACTGTTATAGGTGTAAAGATTTATTTTCTTAGCATCCTCTGTTTTGTTGCAGCCAAATTTTGTGGGCCGATCGTACAGCCGGAGACGCTGAAATCGACGGGAAATCGGCTGTGGATCGGACTGCGCAGTTCGTTGTTGGAATCGCCGAAGGTCACTGCCAAACAATCGGTGCAAAAGCCGTTGCCTCGTCTCTCTGCCTCTTACCACGGTTTGTGTTTTCTGCTTTTTCTTGCCAGAGAAAGTACTCTGACTGACAGTGCCAGAAGAACCCGTTATCTGACTCACCCAATACCCAAATTTTAAGATTTTGAAGATCTTGAAAGTATAGAGAGAGTTTCAGTTGTGTGCGGAGGTCATATCGAAGCCGATGAGGGAATGTTACAAAGTCCTCGCTACCCAGACGAATACAGTCTAGATCAGGATTGTGTCTGGTACATTACTGTGCCGGAAGATTACCAAGTGGCGCTGATTTTCCAAATGTTTCAGGTACCTTTTTCAAGCTTTTTTTACTTTCCACGAGCTAAGTGAATTTTTGGACAATACTAAACAAAAGAAGAGAATTCGACGAAAATTTGTTACCAAAATTATACTGTAGATATGTACTTACTATTTTGGCGTCTTTTTATTTGCAACATTTTTTGTATAGAACTCGAAGAAATCGGTAAAAAGATCAATTTTTGTAGAGTCTGTAATGGAAAGAGGTTGTATGAAATACTTGTCGTTGTAACTTTTTAGTAAAATAAACAATTTTAATTACGTTTTCTAATAATTTTTTATTTTTACATTTTCATCATTACGCTTTCAAATTTTTTCTTCAAATTCCTACTATCAATTGTAGAAATTCTATTATTTTTTATAGTAATCGTACATAAAAAATCGAAGGAACTTTAAAAGAAATCCCATTTTCAGCAGCTTCTTATTTTGTAACTTAGTTTTTTCAACATTCTTACCGTCAGCTTTGTTTTCTCTATATACAAGGTGTCCCTTGCGAAGTGTCCCACGTTTGTTAGTCAACCGCGCCACTATAGGAACGGAATTGAACCAAATTTCGCACAAACATCGTGCCAAGAGTAACTTAGATGTCTATCGATTTTCACTAATGTCCGTTGTTCAAAAGGTCAGTTTCACTTAGCTGATGATATTCTGAGCTATTTGCCTAGTTTTCAAGCGTTATTGTGGCTAAACTGGATTTGCAACGCCAACGAGCTCAGCAAGAGTGATAAAGAAAGGGAGGGAGGGGAAATTACTCAAAGCCAGCGCTTTGAGGGCTGCAGCAAGCAATAAGGCGGTCGCCAACAAGTCTAATAGGTGTCTCACAGCACAGACTGCAGTTTCACTTGACAGTTTGTCGAACCCTGAAAGCTGCTGTTTTGCCACCTTCGTCGACACCTGTTGCAATTGCAAGCGCTGAATGAAGACCACCCTGATCGTATCGTGGTTTTTGGAACAGAAAGATCACGAAGACGAGCTTCCCGAACTAATCCTCTGGTCTGATGAGGCACCATCTCTCCTAAATGAAGCGTTTATAAATCTGCGACTGAACTGCTCAGAACCAGTCTCTTTGCCTGTGTTTAAATCTCGGTTGAAAGCATTCTATGACAAATCTTGTGCTAGTCTTCGTCACCACTGTTACAGTCGTCACATATTCTTTTATCCTCATACGTCATGATCTACTTACACTCGTCTTTTTCATGTGTCTAGCTCTGCTAAATCGTGTGCAGAAATAAAGTTTCAAAGCTCAGCTCAAGCTGACTTTGAAAACCACTGATTTTGCGTTTTGTTGAATAAACGCTGTGTCTTTCAATCGATGTTGTCCTAAATTGGCTGGCATGTAAGCTAACCTAGACACTATATTTGTATGAAATTTCATTGAATTCCGTTCACATAGTCGCGTGGCGCTAACAGTCAAACGTGGGAGACGCTGTATTTTCACATAATTTTTGTCATCAACAAGCCTATAAAATTTAGATTATTTTAGAAAACTAAGATAAAACTTGAGTAAGAGCTGAATTTCAGCTAGAACAGCACAACGAGTGCATCTACGACCGTCTGGAGGTCTACGATGGACATGGGGAGGACGCAGTGTTGGTGGGCAAGTACTGCGGCTACACCATGCCGGCCGACGTCAAGTCGAGCAGTAACAAGATGAAGATTCGTTTCTTCAGCGACAACTCGGTCGAGAAGCCCGGATTCGCCTTGCACTTTATCAAAGGTGCGCATCTGCCTAGAAAAAAGACTGCTGATCGATGACCGTGTTGCAAAATCTGATTAGGGGCCCGGCCGCGCGCTGCCAAACCAAAAAGCGAACTGAACTGCAAAATTTATGGTTTGCAGAGTTCGACGAGTGCAAGACCAGCAATCACGGCTGTCAGCACATCTGCGTCAACACCCTAGGCGGCTTCCGATGCGAGTGCGAAATCGGCTACGAACTGCACGTTGACGGAAAGTCGTGCGAGGGTCGGTTCTTTCTTCCATTTTTCAAGCAAATTTTAGCCGATTTTGAACGAAGTTACAGTTTTCTGAAGGAGCAACTCACGGCCAAAAAATGGCAATCGTCATTTCACCAGTTTTATGAAGAAATGTCACATTTTGTTAAGTTTTTGAAATTCCCCAATTTTGGTGCCCTTTGACCCAGAGGACTGCCCAGTCAGTATGTTGTGCCCAATGGCAATACCAACCATTCCTACAAGTTTCAGACCCTTACTCATTGAATTGCCGAACAAATAAAAATTTTCGTGCGCCACCCTAATTCTTGTTTTTCGGGTCATAAAACCAGCACGAATCAGAATGTTGGCACCAAACTCGTACACAATATCTACCCAGCTGTCTTTTTAATTAATCCTGAAAATTTGAGCCAAATTGTCAAAGACATGACCGAGAACGAATCGCTTGAGTAAAGTTCGAAAAACGGGGTGGACGCTTTTTTGGCCCATACTGTATTTTTCAACATACCTACAGAAATAGAAATCCTAGCTAACTCTGTATTGGCTGACATACAATGTACAGTAGGTGTGTATGGCAGTTTCAGACGCCTGTGGTGGCTACATAAAAGCTGATAATGGAACGTTGACTAGTCCCAACTTTCCGCAACTCTATCCGGCCAATAAACGATGCATCTGGGAAGTGGAGGCAAGTCCTCAGTACAGAATCACTCTCAACTTCACTCATTTCGACATGGAAGGGATGCAGGTACTTAACTATATACGTACTTTGTTTCGTAGGTGTTTCCGTTTTCAAGCCAAAACAAGCAATCAACACAGTGCTTTTGCTCTTCAAACATGGTCGATGTGTTGTTTTATGTACATGTCATACGTACTGTAGCTTAGCGCATGTCGACAGCTCACCTCCGGTACAGTTCGTAATTTAGAGTAATAGTGACAATTTTAAGCCAAAATGCCTGTTGTTTTGCTTTCACCTGAACCTAGTGGAAATTTTCAGCGTCCGGCCGAGTGTCGATACATTGCACCTAAATTTCCTAAGGGGTCGGGAAATTCGCGACCCCTCCGGTAATTGCGCATGCGCTTTATTTCAGCGCAACCTGATTTCTGAGCGGGCTGTTCAATCTGTCTTTGGGAATCTTGCTAGCCTTGCAATTGGACACTTCTTTTGGTTATTGTGATGATTGAAGATCTTAGACCAAATAATGGAATGAATTGCCGTTATAGAAAATGACTAAAAATCTTGTTAACGTCATGAAATCAGGTTGCGCTGCAATAAAGCGCATGCGCGAATTTCCCGACCCCTTAGGTAATTAAGGTGCAGCGCATCAACGACCGTTGAGCGGCACATTCTTGCTACTCTTTTATGCATTCTTGCTAATGGTAATGTGACAGTTAATTGATTGCTTTAGACCCAGTGCGAGTACGATTTCGTCAAAGTGATCAGTGTGTCGAGCACCGGCAAAGAGGTCAAAGTTCACGGCACTTACTGCAGTCGCATAGACGAAGTGCCGTTCGTGATCACGTCCGAGACCAACCGTCTACGCATGGAATTCTCCTCCGACACTTCCGTCCAGAAAAGTGGATTCGCCGCTACTTTCTTTACAGGCCAGCTACTCCTCTTCTCTACAGTCTCTGCTCCTGCCTTTCTTTTAAATAAAAAGGCTACCTTAGTTTTCCACCAATGAGATCGGGTCCTATAACCGGAAAATGCCTAATTTGAGGTCACATTTTTGCACCAATTATAAGACCCTGTGGAAAATCTATATTTTACAATTAAAACTCGATGTTTCTTCATGAAAAGCATGAAATACACTGGTCTTAGCAACAACTTACTGTACATTTAAGTCTGAATAGCTCAGTATTTAACAAGTTTTGAAAACTCAGGCAACTTAGAAGCTCCAATATGCTTACAGCAGCTATCTAAACCTATCAAATCAAGAATTTTGCCAAGATTGCGCAGGTTTTAGAACGATTCTTGAACAACCTGAGTTCAAAAACTCCATATTCATTAGTTTATCTTGTAAAAAATATACACGAAAACACACCATTCTGAACTTAGACCCGGGTCTTATAACTGAAAAATGTCTCCTGACAGACCCTGATTTCTGACCACCTGCTATACGACCCGGCTCTTATAACCGGAGTGGTCTTATAGGTGGAAACCTCTGGTAGCTTTTAAATTTTTTATCTTAACAACTGTGGGTTAGCTGGCTGGACTACAAAAAATTGCTAAAAAGTGTAGTTTCCGGCTAAAAGGCGCTATGTAATAGCGTTTCAATTACAGCTAAAAACTGCTGTTTTGCAAATTCCGTTTCTGAAATTGTACAAAAAATCGGGCCAAAATTTGCGTGCCAGAAAAATCGGAAGGGATCTGGTCCGGGGTCAAAGTGTATGTTAGATGTGATGTGCACCGGTTTCAGACCGTGACGAGTGCGACTTGAACAACGGGGGCTGTCAGCAGGTCTGCCGGAACACGATCGGCTCTTACAAGTGCGAGTGCGAGAGTGGTTACATTCTGTCCGAGGACGGGCACAATTGCAAGGAAGGCGGTTGCAAGTTCGAGCTGAACGCGGCTGCCGGTCAAATTAAAAGCCCCAATTACCCGCACGCTTACTTGAATAAAGAAACATGTGTCTGGCACTTCGTCACCACGCCCGGACATCGATTGGAACTGGTAGGCTAATCTAATTTGCATATTAGATAGAGCTGCTCCGAGCGATTGGGCCCACCGACCGCCGCTGATTAGGCGGGATCCGCTACTCAGCCGGAAAATCCTTGTCCCCGGCCAGAAATGGGCACTCTGTCTGCGAGCTTTTAGATTAAAACCTGCTCTTTAAACTGTCTGAAACGTTTTTCTAAATCGTTTCCTAATCAAATGCGTATGGAAGCGCTGATGCGATTTTGCGATGCATCCCTTATAAACAATCAACATGTTTTTTATCGTTTCAAGAGCAAGCATTTTTAGGAATTCAGTGAATTCGAGGTTGAGCCACATCAGTCGTGTCGGTATGACAGAGTTGAAATCTACGACGGCTCCAGTATCAGTTCGCCGACTCTCGGAGTCTATTGCGGTCCGAAAACGCCGGATCGGATCGTCAGCAGCAACAACGAACTGTTCATGGTCTTCCAGACCGACAACAGCGTCTCGCGAAAAGGTTTTCTGGCCGATTATCGCTCAGGTGCTCTCATTTCGCTTGTCCGATATTAGCAAATCCTGTTGTTCTTTAAGTTTGTGGCGGCATTTTACAAGCCGACAATAGCGTCGGCTATATTTACTCACACGCCATGTATGGAGGCTCGAATTACAACAACAAAATGTCTTGCGCCTGGACTATTTATGCTTCGCAGGATATGGGAGTGCTGCTTAGATTCACCAACTTCGATCTGGAGGACGAAGGTCATTGCGACTACGATTTTGTTGTTGTCTACGACGGCGATGAAAGTTCGTCTATGTTTGGACGATACTGTGGCACAAAGGTAGTTGAACTGTTCAGTTTTGGCACTTTCCGCATTTTACCGCTATATTTGTCGCCTTTGGCGCTCTGAAATTAGCCTGAAATCTTATGCATTTTCCACTCTGAAATTAGCCTGAAATTCTACACATTTTGTACGCTGAAATTAGCCTGAAATTCAATATATTTTGCGCTCAGAAATTAGCCTGAAATTGGATGCATTTTCGCTCTGAAATTTGCCTGAAATTAGGCGAATTTTAGCTGCGAAATTAGCATCAACTTTTGACGTATTTTTCAGCTTCCACCTACCTTCATAAGCAGCGGTCAAAGGTTAACGCTGGTTTTCCGTACGGACGACACGGTAGAACGGAAAGGGTTCGTGGCCGAGTACTTATTAGCCGAACCGGTACCTCCGGCCGCCTCGACGCCCTCCCCGGTCACTCGCCGACCTCCGCTAGAGCCGGTAATCAATGAAAAGGACAAGAAGTACGTGGTACAAGAGCCGAAACGAGACTGAGTCCTCTCTCCCTCTCTCTACTCCGACTGGCTGATCTCGATAAAACTCCTCCCACAAAGCGAATTTTGTTCGTTGTTTCTGTTTCTTAGTGGCAGCTAGCTGGTCCTACTACTGTATTATTACTGTAGTGTTGTGTGAACCGTCCATACATTCCGTCAAACGTGTGCGTCTCGAAAATGGTAATTGTTGTTGTTGGCCTTTTGGTTTCTAAGCCTCAACTGAGCTAAGCTCGCTCTCGTCTCTTTTAAGTTGCCATGACGGTCCGTTCTACTTACTGTACGTTTTTTTGCAGTTTTCTCACAGTCCCTGCGCTGGTGCTACCGTATGTTTGACTGGTGAGCAGTAGGTGTGTACTGTACTCTTGTCAGTTTGCTAACACCTGCACCATCTTCTATATGCCAACCGATCCAGCGAGTTTCTGTTTTGCTATTCTGTTTGTGTTATCAGTTCAAATGTATATGTACATGTTGCGCGAAAATGAAAGTTTTAAAGCTGCTTTTCTGATTTGGTTCCCTTTGAGTTTGCGGCGGATTCGCTACAGGAAACATGATAGCCGAAATAGATGTTGCCGTGGCCTCAAATGAGGGTCCATAACATACATACTGTACATTGTAAAATAAACAAGGGGTCATGGGGTTGGCCCCACCGAAATCGCAACATCATCTGAAATCCCATCCCATCAGTCGTGGGCCATTCTGTGTCACTAGAATTGGCTTAAAATACCATTTTTTATTTTAAATAAGCAAGAAGAAAGTTTGTGTGTTACTAAGAAACTGGCCAGAAAATTTATTTTCTGGTTTACTGAATACATATCTATATGGTAGACAAAGACTTGGCCTTCAAAGAAATTTGAAAAAATATGTAAAAATATAACCTGTTGATTGATGCAAAAAGGGCTTCCTAAAGCTGATTATGGATAGAAAGAATTTTGAAAATTTTTGAGGTCCCAATCAGTAGCGGGTGGGTATTGGGGCAGAAAAGGCCAATACCTGTAAAACACCCCAATAATCTGTTTTCTCACATAGTGTGTGTTCAAGCTCCGATGCAACAAGTTCTGCGTCAAGAAGAAATCAGCTTATGCGCTGCGTTACGGCTCTCAACAGTTTTTGGTACTGACTGCTTAAGCGGTCTAATTACTTTCCATTTAATGGATTTCTGGTAGCGAAAGTACAGATTTATCCAAAACATTCCATCTGTAACAACCGTAAGTTCTCTAAGCAATAAGTCTAGCTTTTGAGTTCGAGGTGTTTTTTGGTGCTGAGCTCAGTGATCCAAGTGAGAATGTTCTCAATTCCCTGTCCACTGATAACACTGCACTCGATGGTTTCGATGGAGGCCTGAGTGTTGGAGAACTCCTCCAGAATCTGTTCGTAGAAGATCATGTTCTGCAGTTCGGTGATGGTCACCGGTCCTTCTATGTCAGTCTTGGCGAACACCACCAGAAAGTGTTTGTGAGCGAGGTGAGGGTGGGCGAGACAGTCCTGGAGGAGACAACTGGCGGCCGAGGTCTGGAAGGGGTTGGCGGCGTCCAGCACGAACATAACCGCCTGACACTGGGCGTAGGAGTTGTGCCAGATGGGGGCCATCTGACCGCCCATCTCCTGAATGTCGATCGTCACCTCCACCTTGCTCTTCCGGTTCCCTTTGCCGCTGCTGGGGGCCGACTTGAGGTCCCAGGTGACAAAGTTGGAGCCGACGGTGGCGATGTGGGCTGGGATCTGTCCGATGTCCCAGAGAGCGCCCTGGCTCTGGTGGTGTTGCAGACACTGCAGCAGCAACGTCTTGCCACTGGCCTCCGGACCCACACACACTATGTCCACCTTCCACTCCTCCACCGACATCACTCATAACTCTCCCTCCCTCCGTTGCCTAGGAAACTAACCAAGCGCTAGCTAGAGCCACTACGTAGATGATTTGAATCTAACAAACAAGCTTTACATTGAAGCGGTCTAATTATTCGTAGTCACATTAACACATTACAGTCTTACCAAACAACCAAATTTTATGAAACATACGCTGAACGGGTTTCCAAAGTGTGTTCCGTTCTATGCTACTAAACTGCATTTTTAAACTATGAGTTTATGCTGAGGAATATTGATTAACGAACAGAAGATTACCATAATATTTCAAGTGAAGCTCTGGATTTTTTTGCTTTCCAATAGGTTGGCCAACTACGCTATCTGGCGTTGGTCAATTGAAAGGGTTAATGAACCTCAATACTAAACTGAATAACTAATTTGCCGTCCATTAAAACGTTATAGGCCCATCCATACTCTGTGCGACAATGCTCAATTAAATTAAGCGAAGTTGCTATTTATAGTTTATAGTGATGTTATAAGTGGCTTTCAATCAACTCTATCCCGGCGTCACTAGGAAACCTTCCCTGCAGTTGCATTTGACAAACATGTTTACGCTTGCACTATGTTGAAAGTATTGACTTTGATCGGATCAATCGCATCTATGATCATCCCAACTGTTCGATCAGGTATGTACCGGCTTCCATTCCAGCTTCATAAGATCAGTTCTGAAGGTTTCATTCGCGGCAAACACCCGCCGGAAGTAACTGGCGAAATAACTTTGATCTCCTCCTATACAAACCAAGTCTCAAACTCGGTTTTCGATTTAAAAGATTTAATAGATTTAAAATATGATTTATGATTAGTAGAGTGGTTGGCTAGTACATAAAAGATAAAAGATTTTAAATCAATAAAAACTTTCGCTTAAAAATAATTCCGTTTTCGACGGGAATTTATTGAGCTGCTGCGGTAGCATGACAATCAATTTACGGTCCAGCTATATGAACAAAAGGCTTAAAATTAATCCTGATTCCAAACCTGTGCCTGAAACTAAGTGTAAACTTAAGTTCAAGTTGGTAATTTTCGGAAACTTTTGAAAAATTTGTGTAATTTTGGGCCACGTCTTATGGTAGTCACTGATTTCCTGGAAAAAGTTACCTACCGTGCTTCCGATAGACTCTCGTGGTATGGTAAAATATATAAATTTGACGCACACAGGCTGTTACTAAACTAGGAACAATAGCTGAAAAGCCAATACCCAATACCGACTTAGACCCCCAATATCCCAATACCCAATACTTGCATAGCTGAGCATAAAAATGCAATTCAGCGAATATGTACGTTGTACATTCCAGTGATGCACGCGGGGCCGGAGCTCAAAGAGGACGAGAGAAGTTTTTAAAAATAGCCTTAAAATTAAGCGTTTAAAAGCCATTCTGAGTGTAAAATTAGCAGAAATTAACAGTTTTAGTACTGAATAATGTGTAGTTCAATGGCGTTTCTTGTTTTCGACGAACTCTTTTCCTAACTCGGCCGGAAACGTTGTACAACCCCCACACCACAGACCTGGGCACGTACACTAGGTACTGGTACGTTCTGGATCGTTAGAAATGGCACAATTTTTACGTTAGATAAGAACAGGGAAACTAAATACTGTTGTATAACTTAGAAAAACGGGACACTATAAGAAATTCTACTAAATTTTAGTTGATTTTAACGCAAAAACAGCTTCCTAAACCTAATCATCGATCAACCTTTTCGATTTTTCTTAAAATAAAACAAATAATAAATAACTATATACACACACACTTTTTAGGTCAACATAGATTTTTTTCGAGTTTGACCGGTCGCAATGTATTGGATAAAAACCCCAATACCCAGAAAACACCCCCACTACACTACACCCAATACCCAATACGAGTTCGCACTCTAGCTGTTACTATTTTCTCTACAAGAGACAGAGCTTTCTGAAATAGTCAGTCTTAGGATTACCGATGGTACATTATATAGGGATACAATCGATCTTTTATCGTTCTTCGGCAACTAACAGGAACTTTGCTGGTTCACCGAACACAGACAGTGTTAGAGAGAATAATGTTTCAGTGCAGTCGAACAGATTTCGGCTGAGGGGAAGCAACGTCCGAGAACGATTGTCAGCAGATGTGATAGCAGAGAAGAAGCTGGAGAGTAAACTGGCCTGTGCCAGACATTGTGGCTACTCTGCCCAGTGCTTTGGCTTCTCATTCAGAAAGCCCACCGGAGACTGTCTCTTGTATCAGACCTTCACCAGCCACTTGCAAACGCAATCTTCCGATGGCTTTGAGTTGTGGGAAAAAAGTACGTAGCCATTGTAGCACAGCACTTTCCAATTTATCTGACAACCTGCTCTAATTTAGAAGTCACCCAAAACATTTTACAGTACATGTACTGTCTCTTACTTTTCTGAGTGAGCTTTAGATTGCAAGACCGATTTTGATTGTGGTTCCACCGGTCAAACCTGCGTGACTGATCGGTGTTTTTGTGTCAACGACATTTTAGCGCACGACTGCACCAAAGGTATTATACAGTCAACAACTTAACGCATACATATAATAGCTCCAGGCCGACCTGGGGGAGGGGGTAGGGGGTTTCCTCAGGTGGGGTGTCGAGGGGTAGTTTCGCCCAGAGGGGGGGGGGGCAAAATTTCAAAAAGCTCCAGAACGCCTGGAAATGCGTTTTTAGCACGTTTTTTTCAGCATGGACGCTAAAACCGCTATTTTAAGCTGACAAATAGCGTTTTAGAGCTAAAAACAAGCAAAAAATGACAAAAACACTTCCAAAAACTCCGATTTCTCTTAAATGTCAGCAGTGGAAACGTCAAATTCGGCTTCCAAAGGCTTTTAAAGCGAATTTTAGGCTAAAAATTAGTGAACTGAGCCAGTCTGTTAGTACTGGAGCCACTACTGGTACTTGTATTTTTGGGTCGGGGGGGGGGGTCCCTTAACCTATCTCGGGGGGTTGGTCTTTCCAGCGGGGGATAACCCTCCAAACCCCCTAGCACTGTACATGTATGACAACGCTATATATGGTACCCCGGTACCTTATTTATATGGCATTAAGTGCCTGATTGTCATAGTCAACAGTGATTGTCTACATTTAATTAATTGTCATTGCCAACCGAGATCGGGCAGACATGTATAGTGGGGGGTCGGGGTCAGCGGAATCGGCCGATATGGTGTGCGTTGGACATCCCTATGGCCCCAAAGTAAAACCCTAAAACAGTTCCGCCCAACTCCCTCTGGGTACCCAGCAATGGCCATCCATGGTTCTCTCTGATGGGGCCATTTTCCATAGTAAAACGCCAATACACCCCTAACGGAAATGGACGTTTCTCAGGGGGGCGAGCAAACTCAGACCCGTGCTATGCAGCGTTCGAAAAGTCACATCATGGGCTTTCAGAATTTGCAATAAAATTTATGGCGTTTTTTGTTGTTTCAAAAATAATCGATCGCGAAATATCCATTAATCACGATTTTATCAGTTTTCAGCAGCCAAATAAAATGGTTTGGCATGAAAATTTGATGAGCATACTAGGTTTTCTGACACGGCAAATTCAATGGCGTGATCCATTTGTGCATAGGACCATGTGATCAATCGATAGCCAGCAATGGCCATCCATGGTTCTCTCTGATGAGGGCCATTTTCCATAGTAAAACTCCAAAACACCCCTCACGGAAATGAACGTTTCCCTGGGGGGCGAGCAAACTCAGACCCATGCTATGCAGCGTTCGAAAGCTCACATCATGGGCTTTCAGAATCTATAATAAAATTTATGGCGTTTTTTGATGTTTCAAAAATAATCGATCGCGAAATATCCATTAATCACGATTTTATCAGTTTTCAGCAGCCAAATAAAATGGTTTGGCATGAAAATTTGATGAGCATACTACGTAGGTTTTCTGACACGGCAAATTCAATGGCGTGATCCATTTGTGCATAGGACCATGTGGATGTAATTAGAGTTGTTCTTGAAGTGTGACAACTGTCGGGTTTTCGCGCACTGAAAACAGTTGGTAAGGTACACACGCAGAAATAAGCTATGTGTGGTAGTAGCTCTATTTCCTTCATCGCATCTAGTCGAAGTGAAAGGTCGTTTGCTTGCATACATTTGTAGTTATGGGCTCATTGTCTGAAATCAAATGTAGTGAGTTGTGTATTGGAATTATACAAAGTAGTACGTATGTAACATACTTGGGCCGGGGGGGGGTGAGGGGGCTATACCCCCTCCCCTCAGCGGAAACCCCCACTCAATACCCGTCCCTCGGCCATAAAAACCCCCCACACCCCCTCGACAGACCTCCCGCCTTCTGGTGGGAGAAAATTTTCGATTTTTAGGGCGTTTTTGGGCATTTTCCAGGACCCCCACCCCCGAGACGACCCCCACCCCCTCCGGATTTTTCCGATGTCGCGAATGAATTTAGCGTAGCAGAAAACCCCCAATTTGGTAATCCCATTTTCCTTCTTAGCTGATTTAGTGAGGTGCTGAACACTGATAAAATCGTGATAAATCGATACTTCGGGATCGATTATTTTTGAAACAACAAAAATCACCATAAATTTTATTGCAGATTCTGAAAGCCCATGATGTGAGCTTTCGAACGCTGCATAGCACGGGACTGAGTTTGCTCGCCCCCCAGAGAAACGTTCATTTCCGTGAGGGGTGTTTTGGAGTTTTACTATGGAAAATGGCCCTCATCAGAGAGAACCATGGATGGCCATTGCTGGCTATCGATTGATCACATGGTCCTATGCACAAATGGATCACGCCATTGAATTTGCCGTGTCAGAAAACCTAGTATGCTCATTAAATTTTCATGCCAAACCATTTTATTTGGCTGCTGAAAACTGATAAAATCGTGATTAATGGATATTTCGCGATCGATTATTTTTGAAACAACAAAAAACGCCATAAGTTTTATTACAGATTCTGAAAGCCCATGATGTGAGCTTTCGAACGCTGCATAGCACGGGTCTGAGTTTGCTCGCCTGTTTGCTCGGTTGACAATGACAATTAATAATTTTAAGCTACCTTCAGGTCAAATACTGATATTTGGCGGTGCGTCCGCCGGAACTCAGCCGGTGGACGTGTTGAAGCCTTACAAGGGCACGGCTGAGGCCACTTCAGCCACATTCGAAGAGTGGTCTATGATGGCGGCCGGTCGATTCAGAGACGGATTGATCGTTATGGCAGGTGGAAGCAGGGGTGCCACTCCCACCGACCAAGTGCAGCTGTTGGACCTGACCAAAGGCATTTGGAGCCAAGGCCCCACAGCTCCGGGCCGCTTGGGCTACCTGACTGCTTTTGCCATGCTCAATGATTGTTTGTACTGCTGCGGCGAGTTCAACTCAATCGATTACCAGCCCAACTGTCGCAAACTATGCAGGTAAGACACACATTCAACATCTTATGTGCGCATTTATACACTATGTAGGTGGGACAAGTTGGGGGCCTCTAATTTTGGCTCATTGACTCAGAAAAGGGCGTCCCTACCCTACTGTGGAATACATATTCTGTATTATTTTTTGAATACATATCTACATATACAGGGTGTGTCAAAAAAAACAACCCAGCAGAGTTTTTGCTGTAGCAACCGCAAATCTCAACCGATTTGAATGAGTCCTGCTTTAAATGAAAGTCGAATAAATTCTTGAAAGATTAGTGAAGGCCCTATTAAGATACGATGCTTAGTTCCTGAGATATTTTCCTTCAAACTCAAAACTGAGATTTTGGCAGTGAACAAGAGCGATTCCGTTGCACTTCACAACAAAACGGATTCCTACTGCTGAGGGGCAACAAGACTTTTACAAATGAAGTAACCAAGCATGTGTGGCACCAGAAAAACCTCGTTACGTTAGCCCTGAGCAATAGGAATCGGTTTTATTATGAAGTGCAACAGAATAATAAAAATCGCTCTTGTTCATTGCCAAAATCTGTCTTGAATTTGAGTGCAAATATCTCAGGAACTAAGCATCGTATCTTAATAAAAGCTTCACCAACCTTTCAAGAATTAATTTATCTTTCATATAAAATAGGACTCACTGAAATCGGTTGAGATTTGCGGCTGCTACAGTAAAAAATCTGCTGGGTTGTTTTAATCTCTGTTGTTCACTGCCAAAATCTCTGTTTTGAATTTGAAAGCTATTATCTCAGGAACTAAGCAACGCATCTTAATAAAAGCTACACCAATCGTTCAAGAATTTATTTATCTTTCATTTAAAGCAGGATTCATTCAAATCGGTTGAGATTTGCGCTTGCTAGAGCGAAAAATCTGCTGGGTTGTATTTTTTTGGCACACCCTGTATATGTATTGCTCAGAGAAATGTGTTTATGTATATGTATTTTGGGCCACTATATATTTAAAATACATATTGAATTTCTGATCAAATGCTGCAATTTTAACTCTCACCCTGTCATACATAGCAGAAAATTACATTTTCTTCGGGATGTCAGTGTCTAAATTTGTGTATGTATGTGCAGAGGTGCCGATGGTCAACTGCAATGGAGCGCGGCAGCCTACTGGTCGGCAAGTAGAATCGCCTTCTCTGCCATGACCACCTTCAACGGCTACTTGTATCAGAGCGGAGGATTCATCAACAACGTGGCACAGAATTCGGCCTTTCGCTACGATCCAGCGCAGAATACATGGGTCTCCATTGCCGCCATGCAGACAGCTCGCGGAGAACACAGCATGGCCGTCCTGGGAGAGAAGTTGGTGGCCTGTGGCGGTTGTTCTAGTGGTTGTTTGGCCTCAGTCAACAGTGCTCAGATGTTCACCACCTGTGAACAGTATCACCCCACCCAGAACACCTGGACGCCCATTGCCGCCATGAACAAGCCACGAAATATGTTTGCGCTAGTGGTCAGCAATTCGACTCTCTATGCCGTCGGGGGCCGAGACACCACCGGCGCTGGCAGTGACAGCGTGATGCGAGGAGTCGAGCTGTATGACCCTGAGACCGATGCCTGGACTGATTTGGGTGTACTGCTGCCCAGAGCCAGGTTTGGACACGCTCTGGTCGTTGTCTGAGCAGAAAAGCAGGGCCGGTATTCATTAACTCATTCGGACAGACCGCCTAAATTGCTTAGAACACTAGCCGCCGCCTATCTAAGCAAAGCAGTTGGTGTTTCTTCATTTGCAAAAGTTTTCCAAATTTTAAGCGCTGTCAGAGGCGGAGCTTGACCCTTGCCCTTATAACCATATAATACCCCAGTAAACAATTTATCTATCAATTTTCGGCAGCCCAGCAAAGTGGGGAGCAGCTGTATTTTTAAACACCTTCAAAAACAGTTAACGGATGTTCTGGCCATAAAAGAAAGAACAGAAATTTACAGTTTCGGTAGTTTGAAAGGGTCTGGTTTGGCTTACAGAAACGCATTTAAACGGATCTAGCTGTAGAGCTCAATCGAAGACCAACGGTGCATGCCCGGCCACCAGCAACCCCCTGGAACCGGAACTCAAAATTGGGTCGGCAGGGATTTTCGGGGCTCATTTTTTGGTGTCTGACACTATCAATTCAAACGATCACCCTTCATTCGTTTCTTAAGCTAGGATCCCGCACCTTGTTTTGTAGCTGTTCCGATGACTTTCATTTTCTGCTACTCCCGTTTTTCAGTTCATAGCTGATTAGCGAGATATTCACCGAAAATTACGAAATTTCCGCAAAATGCCACACCGTTTTTTTTTCGAAAAAACCTTTATAAGTTTTTGTGCCTAGGTTCTGCCAAGCTAATGTTTTAAAGAAAGGTAGGTATGAGTTGGCCAAACAAAATGAGCGCATTAAAGTGTGCTGTTTAGAGGAGAGGGGGTGTTCTGACTTTTTTTCGTAAAGCTTAATGGTTAGCGTACTGTTCGATGCAGGTTTGTATGCTGAGTTCGAAAATCAATTCGGTTAAGCTAGATTTGCTCTGGATCGGGGGAAATTTGCGTCCAAAGATGAGACTAACAGTATTTCTTGAGTGGCACTACTCGCTAGCATGATCATAAACCGCGCTACAAAGCAGTTTTCCTTATGTGGTTTTTCTGCTGATTCCGAAAATAACCATATTTTTGCTCTAGTTGCCCAGATTTGAAGATATGGGCATTTTTTATGATTTGAGAAGAAAACGGCTGCACTTGTTATAACATGCTCGTTTGAAAGATGACTCAATTCAGTCACATATGTACGTAGGGTACAGAGCCATCAAATTTGTATCAACTAATGCAGTTTTTGCCGCTGATTACAAAAAATGACATCTGTTTTTCAATCTGACCGCTCCTCCTCCACTCATTTTTCGAACACTTTTGAGAGGCCAAAACACCCCCTCCCACTAACCAGCACACTTTAATGGGCTCATTTTGTTTGGCCAACTCATGCCTAACTTTGGTTAAAACATTGGCTTGGCACGGCCTTTGCACAAAAAGTTATAAAGATTTTTCGAAAAAAAACAGAGTGGCATTTTGCGCATTTTCGTGGTTTTCGACGAATATCTCGCTAGCCAGTTGTGGTGATCAGTTAACCGGAGTACCCGAATATGAAAGGCCATTGGCATAGCTACAAAACCATATGCGAGTCGGGATCCTAGGTTGAGAAACGAATGAAGGGTGATCGTTTGAATGAAGACCGTCAGACATCAGAAAATGACACCAAAAATCCTGCCGATGCCGATCCAACTTCGAGGGCAGTATCTCGGTTTCAAGGGTTGCTGGTGGGCGGGCATATACAGTTGATCTTCGATGAGTTCTGTTTTAACATATTTTAATATCAGCCAAATCCTCGAGATGACCATACTTGCCCTGTCTCTTCGGCACCAAAGCTGACTTTCTCGCAAAATGCATCTTAATCACCTGGGCGTGGATAGCACCTGATAGTGGGCGAACAGCACCTAATTAGTCGGCGCAATGGGCTAGCCATTAATGGGGCGTCGTTAGTCGGTGGATAGCACCTCAACCAGTTTTTGTAGAATGTTTTACGTTTAATTTTGTTCCAATTGTATGAAGTGTATATTGGGATATGACAGTTAGTGACAGTTGCTTTTTTGTACATGATGGTATCCTTGAAGCCGCGTCGTTGGCTCAGTGGGTAGCTCTGCCTCTGAGTCACGGCGACCCCTGCATCCTAGCGGTTGTAGTGGTTCATCCTCTCGGCGCGGCAAAGGATTTCTTGCTGCAAAGTTGGTCGTCGGCACAACGCTCCACCCAGGCCACCGAAAGCTGGTTACAGCGAGTAGGTAAAATGGGAACCGACTGGATCTGCCATTGCACCGAAGCCGCTCCAATAGCATGCGTTGGAGAAAGATCAATGACGTCAGGGATTGTCCACGGAAACCGACTAGGCCGGGGGCCTCTCTCACACCAGTGGCGGACCTAGCGGACGTTGGAGCCGACATCACCATGACGTCAACGCGTCAGGGACTTTCTTAGTACCTGGCGTCCAACAGCATGGCTAAGAGTGGCTGGCAGTGATGAAACGTCCGAGATGACGAATCACGGGGGTAGCGGAATGGACCTCGAGTCTGATCGCAGGCCGTAAGGCACATCGGATCGGATCGGATCGGTAATACCTTGAATCAATTGCTATGGTGATTGTCTG
>JASANB010002785.1:0-39338 GCA_030248155.1 Sabatieria punctata
CTCACACGGGCTAGACACTTTACGCTGCGGACTGACCACCAAGTGCTGCAAGCTCTGTTGCACCAGCAGGCAAACCAGAGAAAGTTGCAGAAATTTGAACGTTGGGTCCACCGACTCAACGTATTCGACTATGAGGTGCAGTACCTGGTTGGTGGCAACAACTACATGGCAGACGTTTTGTCTCGATTGCAGACTGATTCTGCATCTAATGGAGTGATCCGCTGCATCAAAGAATTGGGATTCTCCACCCGGAGAATCGCCAAAGCTATGAAAGACAACCCAGTGCTGAGCCAAGTCAAGCAGTACTGCCTGGAGGGTTGGCCGCCTAGAGCCAAATTGCCCAGCCAGCTGCGCAACTTGCCAGCAAAATACAGTGAAGGATGAGCTGTTGGTTGAGGACCGCACAGGGCTGGTGTTGCGGAATAACAGCCAGATCGTTGTGCCGGGTCCCCTCCGGCGCGAACTACTCAGCAAAGCCCACGAGGGGCATCCGGGAATCGTCCGATACAAACGCAAATTACGCGAATGCTACTGGTGGCCGGGCATGGCTACTGAGAGCGAGGAATTTGTGCGTCACTGTAGTGCCTGCCTCAATTCCGCCAAGTCGCAGCCTAAGGTGCCCACACATGGAGAGCATCTGTTCACCCCAGACGAACCGTGGGTAGAGTTGTCAATGGACATTACCGGTCCATTTGAGACAGCTCCAGCCCACAAAAAGTACATCATGGTGTTACTGGACAACTACTCCAAGTACCCAGAAATACTCTGTACTAATGATACGTCATCCAGGACTATCATTCGGTGGTTGAAACAAGTGTTCGCTCATTTTGGCTATGTGTAATTGCGGCGCCAGTTTAGTGTGTAATTGCGGCGCCAATTTCCTGTGTGCATTGTGTCTGTCAGCGCCAACCAGGTCAAGTGGCTGGGAAAACGGATGTGGCAGCCAGGCAGCGAACAAAGAGACAAAGAACGCCAGGCCGAGCGCATGCTGAGCTGCATTACACTTTTCACTTCTCTCTCGTGCAGGCTGGTGTGCGGTCGGTCCAATTTGCTCTACTCTGCTGCATGTATATAATGTTCTGTCCGGCCGAGTTTGTTGTAGCCATAGTATGGATAAAGACTCTGTACTAGATTGAGGAGCCACCACGATCATACAGCCAACTAGTACAGCAGCGAGCTGTACTGCGAGGAAGACAACAAATGCCACAGACAGATTAGTGGCGACGTCAGTCTGGATCATACAGCCAACTAGTACAGCAGCGAGCTGTACTGCGAGGAAGACAACAAATGCCACAGACAGATTAGTGGCGACGTCAGTCTGGACCGCAACTTGGATGCGGGCCCGGCATAATCAACGAACAACTCTCAGCCAGCGTGTGTACCAGCCGGTGCATACTGCTGTCTGGCGCTACGACCTGTTTTTACTATGCTGTTTTTACTCATGACTTACCAGACGACGGCTTGTCTAACGAGACGTCAAAAAGCCAAGTCGGGTCGTGAGCAGTTGCTGCTTTCTACATTCTGGTCTCTTCGTTTGCGAGAAGATCGGCTTTAAATCGATTAGGGCCGCAATCAAGGAGAAGATCGGCTTTAAAACGATTAGGGCCGAAATCAAGGAGACCCTAGCACGTGATAGTGATGTGTTTGCATCTTGTGTGTATGCTGTCGGCCGGGCACGTCTGTATGTGTAATTGCGGCGCCAGTTTAGTGTGTAATTGCGGCGCCAGTTTAGTGTGTAATTGCGGCGCCAATTTCCTGTGTGCATTGTGTCTGTCAGCGCCAACCAGGTCAAGTGGCTGGGAAAACGGATGTGGCAGCGAGGCAGCGAACAAAGAACGCCAGGCCGAGCGCATGCCCAGCTGCATTACACTTTTCACTTCTCTCTCGGTGCAGCATGGTGTGCGGTTGGTCCAATTTGCTCTACTCTGCTGCATGTATATACTGTTCTGTCGGGCCGAGTTTGTTGTAGCCCTTGGTACGATTAAAGACTGTGTGCTAGATTGAGGAGCCACCGCAATCGAATAGCCAACTTGCACAGCAGCGAGCTGTACTGCGAGGAAGACAACAAACGCCACAGACAGATTAGATAGGTGGTATTAATAAAAAACGTAGCATGTGCTACCTAGCACCAACTACCTAGCACATGCTAGGGATTTGCCTAGACTGATCGAGAGCAATCTAAGCGACCCCTAGACGCAACTTTCTTCGGCATTTTTCCATCCTTCCACCATTTGCTAGTGGCTGAATCTTTATCTCAGCTTGCGAAAAACGTCACGGCAACATGTAAATCTACTATGAACAAAAAATTCACTCTGTCAGGCTTCGGCAGGATCGATAAACTACCAGCTCCTTCAAAGTGGACCATGTGCTTTAATTTATAGGTTAACAAAACAGTGGACCAGGGGGGTCCAACTCGACCAAATCTCAAAATATGATGGGCGCCAACAAAGCTGACGCCTTATAGCTCGTGAATGCTGGAACCGATTGCAGTACTTTTGCCACCATTCGATGCAGAATTAACATGGCTTTCTAACAGTGTACTCAGCACTGCCCTACCTTCAATTGGTCGCCCAAAATTTAAATTTTTCTGAAGTTGGGCAGTGGGCTGAAAAGTAGGTAAAGTTTCAGATCTTGCTATTTCCTCATTTCTAACCGCAGAAGGCTCGCCAACCCTTTATTCGACGCAGCTCGACGAGATCTATAATTGAGTGTAATGCACGTCTTTCTAGCTGCTTTGGTTCAATTTTTGTGAAGCTGTAAAGACATGGCCTGAAAATCTGTGTTTCAGACCCGGATTTTTAAGCTGTTTCTGTGTACCGTGCCCTTGTGCCTGGTTTGACAACGCTATTCTGCACACCAAAAGATTCGTCACAGTCAGAGCAATTCGAAAATGATGCTCATTTGTGGCTACGTTGCTTTGCAAGGTATTTATGGCCGTTAAATTAATGATGATTATGCAATGGCCTGATGGACCCTCTGAAAACAGACGTTTTTTATGGATTATCAGAGCGTAAATTTAAACATCTGCTGAATAGAGATTTTAGAGCGAATCAAGCGCTTTCGATTGGTGTATTAGACAGCTTCCTAGCTTACCGGCAACCCCTTGGATAATTGCGATTTTTATTTTTAAGTGCTATCTGAAAGGAGATTTTTTCGATTTCTTGACGCCATACTCAAGATTGCGTGGCCCAAACGAGACGGGAAAGGCACCATTGGAAGCACCACGGTCTGTTCTATCTACTGGTGAAGACCACGTCCCAATTCAGACGTGTTCACGTGAGCTATAGAACAAAACGTCGGAAAAACCGTGGTCATGTGAATTAACGATAACGATTTTTGAGCTGTTTCTGTGTGCCGTGCCCTTGTGCGTAGTTTGACAACGCTATTCCGCACACCAAAAGATTCGTCACAGTCAGGGCAATTCGAAAATGATGCTAATTTGTGGCTACGTTGCTTTGCAACCTTCTTATGGCCGTTAAATTAATGCTGATTATGCAATGGCCTGACGGACCATCAGAAAACAGACGTTTTCATTGATTATCAGAGCGTAAATTTAAACATGTGCTGAATAGAGATTTTAGAGCGAATCAAGAGCTTTCGATTGGTGTATAACACAGCTCTCTAGCTTACCGGCAACACCTTGGTTAATTGCGATTTTTATTTTTAAGTGCTATCTGAATGGAGATTTTTTCGATTTTTTGACACCAGGCTCAAGATTGCGTAGCCCAAACGAGACGGGAAACGCACCATTCGAAGCGCCACGGTCTGCTCGATCTACTGGTGAAGACCACGTCCCAATTCAGACGTGTTCGCGTGAGCTATTGATCAAAACGTCGGAAAAACCGTGGTCATATGAATTAACGATGGTGTTCAAAGGCCCTGTGAAGGCCCGTATGTGGACCAAGTATGTAAATTCCGGTACCATTGAAACCGCCTTGATCTGGCGAATCGAGCCGTGTGTCAGGCAATGAGATCGGGTTACTTAAACAGTTCATAGAGCCGGAAATTCACGAAATCTCTCATTTTTACTGCAAATTCCAGTGTTTTAGAGTAGTGGTGGTAGGGCTCGCAGGCATACATGTAACAGGTCATCTGTCGAAGGGGAGGGAGGTTGGGGGTCTGAGACCAAATTTTGGGGTGGAGTTGGGCACTAAAAAACGCTCAAAAATCGAAAAAGTTGCAATTTTTGGGCTAAAAATCGTCAAAAATCGCTAGTTTGGGCTGAAATACATCTATTGTGTTTTATAAGCGATTTTGGGAATTTTTGTGTCTGAAATTGCAAAAAATCGCAAAAATTTGCTCAAGATATAACTTGCCAGAAAAATCGGAGGTGGGTCGGAAAAATCGTCTCCAGGGGGGTCCCCATCTGGGGAAGGTTCTTGCCTAAATCGATGTTACAGTTAATTCCAGAATGAGGTAGGTCATGTTCACTTGGGTCGTGATAGTCACAACTACACTGCAGTTTGAGAAGTGTTTCAGCATCTTAGGCACGCGACGATTTTTCCGACCCCCTCCGATTTTTCTGGCAAGTAATATTTTGAGCAAATTTTTGCGATTTTTTGCAATTTCAGACACAAAAATTCCCAAAATCGCCTATAAAACACAATAGCTGTGTTTCAGCCCAACTACCGATTTTTGACGATTTTTAGGCGAAAAATTGCAATTTTTCGATTTTTGAGCGTTTTTTAGTGCCCAACTCCACCCTAAAATTTGGTCTCAGACCCCTCCGGCCGGTGCCAGACCCCCAACCTCCCTCCCCTTTGACGGATGACCTTGCTACATGTATGTCTGCGAGCCCTACCACTACTCTAAAACACTGGAATTTGCAGTAAAAAATGAGAGATTTCGGGAATTTCCGGCTCTATTAACTGTTTAAGTAAGCTGTAGTAACACAAGGCTCGATTCGCCAGATCAAGGCGGTGTCAATGGTATCGGAATTCACATACTTGGCCCACATGCGGGCCTTCACAGAGCCTTTGAACACCATCGTTAATTCATATGACCACGGTTTTTCCGACGTTTTGATCTATAGCTCACGCGAACACGTCTGAATTGGGACATGGTCTTCACCAGTAGATCGAGCATACCGTGGCGCTTCGAATGGTGCGTTTCCCGTCTCGTTTGGGCCACGCAATCTTGAGCATGGTGTCAAAAAATCGAAAAAATCTTCTTTCAGATAGCAGTTAAAAATAAAAATCGCAATTATCCAAGGTATTGCCGGTAAGCTAGAGAGCTGTGTTATACACCAATCGAAAGCTCTTGATTCGCTCTAAAATCTCTATTCAGCAGATGTTTAAATTTACGCTCTGATAATCCATAAAAGCGTCTGTTTTCAGAGGGTCCATCAGGCCATTGCATAATCAGCATTAATTTAACGGCCATAAAAACGTTGCAAAGCAACGTAGCCACAAATGAGCATCATTTTCGAATTGCTCTGACTGTGACGAATCTTTTGGTGTGCAGAATAGCGTTGTCAAACCAGGCACAAGGGCACGACACACAGAAACTGTTGAAATGTTGCGACGGATGATCATTTATTATGAATACTTTTCTAAATTCCTTTCTCCTTCCGTTGTGCTTTGTGTTGTTGTGCGGCTATTAATACCTTTTCTTGTGTTGTGTTTTATCAGATAACTCTACTAGTCAACGTGCTTCGCTGATACACGCAGTCCTACGATCCATAACTTCAATTGGTTATGGGCCCAGAAGATCAGTGAAGTCGTTCTCAGGTGTCAACAGATCCACTCAGTTGTTCATAGCAAGCAATCGTGCAATCAACTACATTGGATAGTGACACGTGTGCAAAGATGTCTGTAGATCGCGCCAGCATACCAGTTTTGGATGAGTCTAATTGGGTGCACTGGAAAAAAGTGATGCAGGGCGTGATGATGTCAAAAGGTCTTTGGAGAGTGGTCAATGGCTTAGACGCAGCCCCTACTGCAGGAGCAGATGCAGAAGTCAATGGATTCCAAGAGAAGCAGTATGTATATAGCTATCGGGATCATGTTGCCTGCCATTTCTGCTACACTCACTCATCTCATACCGTCTGATCCAGTTGATCCTCATGTCATTTGGGCAGCGCTATTGGACCACTTTGAGTCAAGAAATCAGTTCAATGTCCTTTCGATGGAAACCAAGCTGGCTCAAATGTTCCTGTCTCCTAAAGATGACCCAAGTCCATGGTTCAAGAAGCGAATTGAGCTGTATGAGGCACTAAAGCAGGTAGGAGAAGAAGTGGCTGTCAAGAAACAAGTCAGCGCTATTCTTGCTCTACTACCCAGCTACTACGAATCGATAAAGGTGTCTCTCACTGTTCAGTTAAGCACACAGGACCTCTCGATGAACCAATTATGTGACTACATTGTCAGTTTCTGGAAGGACAAGCAACCCAGTTCAAGCCGTGAAAAACAAGGTGAAGCCGTGTTCACTGCCAGAGGCGGAAGGCCATTCAGAGGCAAAGGAAGAGGAAACCAAGGTGCATACACCAGAGGCTTCAACCATAATCGCAACAATCATGTTAGAGGACGCAGCAGTTACTCAAGTAGAGATCAGCACAATGTTCAAGCCAACAGAGGTGTCAAGTGCTATGGATGCAATGGCTATGGACACATGCAACGTGAGTGCCCAACTGCTCATAGGGAGGCTCACTGTCAGAAGGAGTACAACAATTCAACTGCTTTGTTTGCGCATACACACTTATCAGCTGAAGAGTTAGTAGTGTCACATGGTGTCAAGTCTGATCGTGTTGTGGTTGATTCTGGCGCCTCAAGTCACAAGACAAGCAGACGAGATGTGCTTACCGATTATGTTGCTTTGTCTCCACACCAACCTATCTACTTGGGAGATGGTCGTATTGTCAAGGCCATTGGTGTCGGAAAGATGCAAGTAGAGCTGCACTACCCAGATGGTTCGTTCTTAGAGCACGCCTTCTTATGCAACTGTTTATTGGTACCTGATTTGAAGTGTTCACTATTCTCTGTACGCTCAACAGCTGCAAGCAAAGAAAGACTCGTCACCTTCGATAGCCAATGCGCTTGGGTTGAGTCATTTGATGGAAAACTACTTGCTACTGCCACGCTCTACAACAACTCTTATCTTCTGAATTGCAAGCTGCACTCCAAATGTCAACATCAACCAAAACCTGTCTGTCTCATCAACTCAGTTAACAAGCCCACAGAAGGAGATACTGCTGGCACCAAAGCAACTACTACAAGCAACATCAAAACTAAAGTGCAAGTGCCTAGCAAAGCAGTTCCGATCAGCGTTTGGCATCAACGATTTGGTCATTTGGGTGAGAAGAATATGCAAAAGCTGATCAATGGTAACCTGGTCTGTGGTATGAATGTCTCCTCTAAGAAGTTTCCGTTCTGTGAACCTTGCGTTGAAGGGAAAGCGCATCAGCTACCATATCCAAAGAAGTCTGAATCTCGAGCAAAGGAGCCACTTGAACTAGTTCATTCAGATGTGTGCAGTCCAATCACTCCTCAAAGCCTAGGTGGACGCCACTACATTGTGACTTTCATTGACGACTACACTCGTTTTGTATGGGTGCGCATTATACGTCAGAAGTCAGATGTATTCAAAAAGTTTAAGAGCCGGTTTTTGTAAGTATCGACTCTTCCCGGACAAATCTCAACTTTTTGTCTCCGATTTGGCTAAAATTTTGTATTTTGGTTTAATTTGACCTAAAAAGACATTTTATCACCTTCCCGGCCATTTTTGAGAGGGTCACTTTTTCGACCCAACCTCAGATTTCGGCTTATAAATCGGGAACGAATCGATGTAGAAACTTGGGGATTGCATATTTGGAATCAGAAGAGCGTTCTCTTTCAAACAATACCCTACTCGACCAAATTTCTGACAAAAATTATTTTTCGAATCCCTTCCGGACCCGATTTGACCCCCCTATAACACCGAGTCCGAACTTTTTATTTCATGGTAATGTAGCGCTATCTATTCGCTTTCGAACGGACAAAAAAAATCGAGGAAAAAAAGGGGGTCAAATTGAGTTTTTGGGCCTTGAAAGTTGAAAATCCGAGACATTTTATATAAATTTGCCTTCAGCAGGCATACACTGCAAAGAGCAGAACATGGTCAATTATGGACCGATCTCCAAGATTTCTGCCATACATATTACACAGTATCTCTTGCATACATTGCACAATTCTGGACTTGCTTAAACTTGCTTAATGCTTTCTGACGCGAGTGACATGGCTTCTGGCTTACATTTAAAAGATAATGAAGTCGCAAGTCAAATTTGCGTTGTGCCCTGATTAGTAGCTGATCACAGAGACTGTTTTCAAGCTTGAAGTTTTGTTTTTGTGACAACACTGGTCTAGCTATCCAAAACATACCAAGCATGGATAAAACGCATTCCATATTTAGGCTCTGCTCGCTGGATGGAATTTGTATCATGTAGAATCTGCGGCTTGGCATGACACTGATTGAAATGTTGGATACAGACCTAAAATTGGTCGCTATAAGTCAGATTAGCGTGGTGCACTGATTAGTAGCTAATCATGGAGCCTAATGATAGTTAATTTGTACTCCTTCTTGAAAAGTGGCTGTTAGATTGAGTTTGCGCGACATACTGTATCCAGGGGGGTGTAGGGTGTGTACACACCCCCCTTTGCGGTGGAGGTAGGAAGAAAAAGTCTGTCAAAAATATAAGAAACTAATGAATTATGTACTAAAACTGTCTATTTTGTGCTCAGAATGCCTTCTAAATGCGTTTTTGAAGGCCAAATTTTCAAAATTTTCTCACCCTGATCGGGCAGAAGCCCAACCAGGCCATTATAAACTACTAAAACTTGTAATTTCTGTTAATTTTAAGCTCGGAATGCGTTTTAAACGCGTTTTTGAAGGCTAATTTTGCTAAATTTTCTTACCCTGGTTGGGCAGCGGCCCAACCAGGCACTTTCAAAATTTTACACCCCCCTGTCCAAAATCCTGGATACACCACTGTACTGTACTACATGTATATAGTGAAAGAATGCGTGATTCCAGGAGTGCTTGTATTATTGAGCTGTTGAGTCGTTGCATATGTGATTGTGTGTTTCTGTTGTGTTGTGCGAATCAGCAACTAACCAATAAAGCCAACTTTCGTTTCATTGGTGTCGAGACCCATTGAACCTCCCTTCACAAGTCTTCTGGCTCATCAGTTTTTCAGCTTCAAAAAGTGCAACTTTGGAGAATATGACGCAACCAGTGAGCCTTTGTGTGATCTGCAACTGAAGAACTAATGATGTTGACCTGTGCCCGAAAACGTTGTGCAATCGTTACCAAAGGACAGTGGGATGTAGAGATCAGATTTGATAGGAGAATGCCCACTGAAAGGAGGATCGACCATTAACCCACTGAAGGGAGTATCTAACGAGCTGACTTGGACATCCAAAGTGCCAGAACACAAAGCCGTTTCCTCTTTCGCGGGAGCCTTGCTGTACCGAGACCAACACTGGGAGAACATACGATCAAGGCGCTGCTGCTGCTCGCGATCATGCTGGCACTGTTCGGTCTGCCATCATTGCTGTTCGATCTGCCACTCTCGATCACGTTGCTGTTGTTCCATCTGCCACTGTTCGACATTCCACTGATACTGCGATCATAGAGGCTGGAGACGATCGAGGAATGTAGGGGATGACATGTGAGCATCAAATGTCTGTGCCTGATGATCACGCAATGGAACTGCTGGTTGAAGCGAAGGGGAACTTGGGAACTTGAACATAAGAAACTGATGAGTCGGAAGATCTGTGAAGGGAGGTTCAATGGGTCTTGGCACCAATGAAACGAAAGTTGGCTTTACTGGTTAGTTGCTGACACAACGGAAACACACACAGTCACAAACACAACGACTCAACAGCTCAATAATACGAACACTCCTGGAATCACGCATTCTTTCAATTCACTATATACATGTACAATGTATGTACAGTATGTCAAGCAAACTCAATCTAACAGCCACTTTTCAAGAAGGAGTATGAATTAACTATCATTATGCTCTATGGTAAAGGAGTTTATGGGTTTTAGAGATGTTCACGAGCCTGAAAAAGCTCGGCTCGGCCCGGCTCGGCTCGGCTCGAGAGCCTAGATCGAGCGAGCTTATCAAGGTTAGAAAGCTCGCGGTCCGAGCCGAGCCAAGCCCAGAACGTCCTACAAACTTAAAGATGTGTAAAATTTAATTAAATTGTGAAAATATTTGGCTTTTGAATGTAAAATTCGTTTAATTACAATGTTTGCTGCATTAGTTTAGCTATCAAACAGAAAAAATCACCTAATTAGTAAGGAAGAGCCTCAAGTATTGATTTTTCGGTCCTACTTTTCAATTTTTTCGAGCTTTCCGCCAAATTTAAAGCTCGCGAGCCGAGCTCGAGCGAGCTTGGTGATGCGTACAAACGAGCTGAAACGAGCTGACCTAAATAGAACTCACAATCGAGCCGAGCCGAGCCGCGATTTTTAGGCTCGTGAACATCTCTAATGGGTTTGGGTTCTAGTAAAACACAACACAATGCAGCACAATCACTCAAAAGCGACTACACAACAAGAATACACGCAAACACTCACACAAAACAATAAAATACTCTTCATTGGTTAGCTACTAATCAGTGCACCACGCTAATTTGATAGCGACTAATTTTAGGTCTGTATCCAACATTTCAATCAGTGTCATGCCAAGCCGCAGATTCTACATGATACAAATTCCATCCAGCGAGCAGAGCCTAAATATGGAATGCGTTTTATCCATGCTTGGTATGTTTTGGATAGCTAGACCAGTGTTGTCACAAAAACAAAACTTCAAGCTTGAAAACAGTCTCTGTGATCAGCTACTAATCAGGGCACAACGCAAATTTGACTTGCGACTTCATTATCTTTTAAATGTAAGCCAGAAGCCATGTCACTCGCGTCAGAAAGCATTAAGCAAGTTTAAGCAAGTCCAGAATTGTGCAATGTATGCAAGAGATACTGTGTAATATGTATGGCAGAAATCTTGGAGATCGGTCCATAATTGACCATGTTCTGCTCTTTGCAGTGTATGCCTGCTGAAGGCAAATTTATATAAAATGTCTCGGATTTTCAACTTTCAAGGCCCAAAAACTCAATTTGACCCCCCTTTTTTTCCTCGATTTTTTTTGTCCGTTCGAAAGCGAATAGATAGCGCTACATTTCCATGAAATAAAAAGTTCGGACTCGGTGTTATAGGGGGGTCAAATCGGGTCCGGAAGGGATTCGAAAAATAATTTTTGTCAGAAATTTGGTCGAGTAGGGTATTGTTTGAAAGAGAACGCTCTTCTGATTCCAAATATGCAATCCCCAAGTTTCTACATCGATTCGTTCCCGATTTATAAGCCGAAATCTGAGGTTGGGTCGAAAAAGTGACCCTCTCAAAAATGGCCGGGAAGGTGATAAAATGTCTTTTTAGGTCAAATTAAACCAAAATACAAAATTTTAGCCAAATCGGAGACAAAAAGTTGAGATTTGTCCGGTAGTTAAGGAGCAAAAGTCGATTCCTAGAAAAACCGGCTCTTAAATCTTTGATGGCTCAACTTGAAAGGAGCACTGGTAAAAAGCTCAAATGTTTGCGATCAGACAGAGGAGGCGAGTACATGTCAAACGAGTTTCAAAACTACTTGAAGTATAGAGGCATTCGTCATGAGCTAGCGACAGTTGACTCAAAGCCTCATAATGGTGTTGCTGAACGAATGAACAGAACATTGGTTGAGAAAGCCCGTGCCATGTTACAAGCAGCTAAAGTCAAACCAGGATTTTGGGCAGAAGCAGTCCTCAATGCAGCCTATGTAAGAAATCGAAGCCCAACTGCGTCTCTCGATAACAAGACCCCATATGAGGCATGGTGGGAAAAGAAACCTTCAGTTCAGCATCTACGAATCTTCGGCTGTGCTGCGTATGCACATATTCCTAAGAAAAAGCGCCGCAAGATGGACAAAAAGACAGACAAGTGTCTCTTCCTAGGATATTCAACCTGTTCAAAGTCGTATCGACTCTGGTCTATTGAGAAACTGTGGCGCGCGTGCAAAGGCTGCGGGCTGCCTTGTCTGTCCTGGGAGATTGTGCCCGTCTGACTAGCTGGACTAGTGAGACAGAGATACCAGTGGAAAGTAGTGAAACTTGTGAAGACACTATATATACTGGTGAAACTGGTGGGGACACTACATTTACTGGTGAAACTGGTGGAGACACTCTGGTGAGACTTTAAGAGACACTCATAAGAATGTACAGATGCAGATGAGACTTTTGGATACACTGTTTATTTTGAGAAAAACCGAAGGTTAAATAGCGCGAATGGGGTTAGGCTGGGCCCTTGGGCCATTAACGGGCCAGTTGCACCTTGGAATGTGCTTCCATCGGCGCTATCCAACCGCTTCGGGCACAGATCGTAAGTGTATCACATTACAAAACGGTGGGCGCAAGAAAGGAATTTAAAAACAAATTAAGAGTGATTGACTGTTGCAAAATCTGGTACCGGCGGCGGACTGATCTCTTAAACAGATAAAGTAGTTGGTTGTCTCAGTGGGCCCAAACTAGTCACTATCAATTACACATTACACACAGTCGGTCTCCTTATTGCCTACATAAAACACTTTTGTCACACCTAACACAAAATATTTTTGTCACAAAACAAGACGTAATTATTCGGCGTGATGTCACATTTGATGAATCAACTATTGGTCGAGAAGGAGAAGATATACAGAAGGAGCAAGTAAAAGACTCAAAGGAGCGACCAAAAGTTGAAACTGTGTCAGTGCAGATACAAGATACTCATGAAGAAGCGACCAGTACGCCAGAACAAGTCTGTTCAGACAATGGTGAAGATGGAACCTCAGATGAACAAGAAGAACCCCCAGACAGCGATGAGGGGACTACAGACTCAGAAGGAGAACCGGAACCAACGAAAAGGAACCCAACTCGAAACAGGAAGCCACCAGATTGGTATGGTGATTGGGTGTTCAAGGCAGATGAAGACGTTTATGAGCCAAGGAACTGGCAAGATGCCATGAAAACGGAACATGCCCAAGAATGGAGAAAAGCTGCTCAATCAGAGTACAATTCACTTATGGAGCATAATACGTGGGAACTCATGCCACTACCAAAGAACAAAAAGTGCGTTGGAGGAAAATGGGTGTTTCGTGCCAAACATGATGAATTCGGCAACATTTCTAAGTACAAGGCTCGTTTTGTGGCACAAGGATTCACTCAAGTATACGGACAAGACTACAGTCAAATCTTTTCGCCAGTGGTTCGATGGGAATCTGTGAGAGCACTTATGAGTATGGCTGTTCAATTCGGAATGAAAATTCATCAGATGGATGTTGAAACAGCTTTTCTGAATGGTTATTTACAAGAAGAAATATACAGGGTGTGCCAAAAAAAAACAACCCAGCAGATTTTTCGCTGTAGCAACCGCAAATCTCAACCGATTTGAATGAATCTTTTTTTAAATAAAAGATAAATAAATTCTTGAAAGACTGATGAATCGCTTATTAACATAGCCTGCTTACTTCCTGAGATATTTGCCCTCAAAGTCAAAACAGAGATTTTGCCAGTGAACAAGAGTGATAAACACAACCCAGCAGATTTTTTACTTTTGCAACCATGCATCTTAACCGATTTGAATGAATCCTTCTTTGAATGAAAGATTGATAAATTCTTCAAAGATTGGTGCAATTTTTATTGAGATTCATTGCTTAGTTCTTGAGATATTTGCCCACAAAGTCGAAACAGAGTTTGGCAAAGAACAAGAGCGATTCCGTTGCACTTCATAATAAAGCAAATTCCTACTGCTGGGGGCTAATGACACTTTACTGTTGAAGTGAACCGAGTTTGTGTGTCACCAGTAAAGCCTCCAATAGCCCTCAGCAGTAGCAGGAATCCGTTTTATTACGAAGTGCAGCGGAATAATAAAAAAATCCTTCTTGTTCACTGCCAAAATCACTGTTTCGATTTTGAGAGTGAATATCTCAGGAAAGAAGCAGAGTTCATTAACAAACGATTCATCTTTCTTTCAAGAATTTATTTATCTTTCATTTAAAAAAGGTTTCATTCAAATCGGTTGAGATTTGCGGTTGCTACAGCAAAAAACCTGCTGGGTTGTTTTTTTTTGGCACACCCTGTATATGAGACAGCCAGAAGGTTTTATCAAGTCGGGACAAGAGAATCTGGTCTGTTGTCTGAAAAGATCTCTCTATGGACTTAAACAATCGCCAAGATGCTGGAATCAGATTCTGCATGAAAAGCTAAAGGAAATGGAGTTCAGACAGTCTCAGTCCGATCCTTGTATCTATATTGGTAAAGTGGACAGTGAAGTTGTGTTTCTGGCCGTTTATGTGGATGATATCATTGTGGCTGCCAAGAGTGAACAAATTGTGAACAAGGCCAAGAAGATATTTGCTACTAAGTTCAAGGTCAAAGACATGGGACCAGTACATTATTTTTTGGGAGTTCAAGTGAAACAGATGTCGGATGGTTCAGTCTGGTTAGGACAAGAGAAGTATGTCGACAACGTTCTAAAGAAGTTTAAGATGCACGAAGCCAATCCAGTGTCAACTCCTATGGAAGCAAACGCTAAGCCGCTCAAGGCCTCTGACAACTGCGCTCTATTTGATTCGAAGATATACCAGTCTGCCATTGGAAGTTTGTTGTATTTGGCTATTGCTACTCGACCAGATGTTAGTCAAGCCGTCTCTAAACTGGCTCAGTATTGCTCCAAGCCTACAGTACAGCACTGGCAGATGACAAAGCGAATTCTGCGTTATCTGAGAGGTACGAAGAATCTAGGTCTCTATTACAATCTCTCAGCTTGCGATCCAGCGTTGACTGCTTACTCAGATTCTGACTATGCTGGAGACTTAGATGACAGGAAATCGACGTCTGGATATGCATTTCTGAAAAATGGTGCACTGATTAGTTGGAGAAGTAAGAAGCAAACAGTAATTGCGCAATCGACAGCAGAAGCCGAATATGTAGCGCTTTTCTACACGACTCAAGAATGCATTTGGCTGCGTCGGTTGTTAGATGAACTCAGAGACAAGCTGGACAAACCAACTACAGTGTTTGAAGACAACAAGGCTACTATACAGATCGCCTCTGATCCTGTTGGTCACCCGAAAACCAAACACATAGCTACCAAGTTTCATTTTACTCGTGACCAGATTCTCAATGGGGTGATCAGCATTGTATACTGTCCTACTAAAGAGATGCTGGCTGACTTCATGACAAAGCCTTTGCCTCGTGATCAGTTTGAGAAGCTCCGTTCAGCAGCAGGACTAACCAAGGATCCATCTGTCGAGAAGGAGTGTTGAAATGTTGCGACAGATGATCATTTATTATGAATACTTTTCTAAATTCCTTTCTCCTTCCGTTGTGCTTTGTGTTGTTGTGCGGCTGTTAATACCTTTTCTTGTGTTGTGTTTTATCAGATAACTCTACTAGTCAACGTGCTTCGCTGATACACGCAGTCCTACGATCCATAACTTCAATTGAAACAGCTTAAAAATCCGGGTCTGAAACACAGATTTTCAGGCCATGTCTTTACAGCTTCACAAAAATTGAACCAAAGCAGCTAGAAAGACGTGCTCACTCACACTCAATTATAGATCTCGTTGAGCTGCGTCGAATAAAGGGTTGGCGAGCCTTCTGCGGTTAGAAATGAGGAAATAACAAGATCTGAAACTTTACCTACTTTTCAGCCCACTGCCCAACTTCAGAAAAATTAAATTTTGGGCGAACAATTGTAGGTAGGGCGGCGCTGAGCACACTGTTAGAAAGCCATGTTAATTCTGCATCGAACGGTGGCAAAAGTGCTGCAATCGGTTCCAGCATTCACGAGCTATCAGGCGGCAACTTTGTTGGCGCCCATCATATTTTGAGATTTGGTCGAGTTGGACCCCCCCTGCAGTGGACCAAACCTGTCCACAGTCATTTCCTACAGCACTAACTACTTTTCGTTTTCCATCCAGTCCATTGACAGATACTACGAATCAGAAGTACCTATACTGTACGTACAAAGTAATTGGCTTGTATTGCTGCCGGCACGCCCCTATTCCGTCGGGAAGGCATAAGGAAAATATTAGCGATGAATGCCAAAGCCTGTAGAGCAGACAAGGGCAAAGGGGGGCTGAGGGGGTTGACCCCCTCAGGCTGACCTACCCCCTCAGCCGGCCGCTACCCCCTCGGGAATCTTTTGGAAGAATTTTGTATAAATGGCAAAAATATGCCTGGATTAGCTTAGAATAGCTTATTTTAATGATAAAATTAAGCCAAAAACCTTGAATTTAGACAAAAATCGGACTTTTTGGCCCATCAGCCCTCAGCCCCCTTCAGGCGCTCCTACCCCTCAAGCAATTGAAAATTCTACCCCCCCCCCCTCAGCCGAAATGCTAGCCCATGTCTGCTGTAGAGTATACGCAAACCTGTGACTTTTATTTTGGTGGTGGCCCAATTCGTAAAAGTTACACTCGCCGAAGACCAAAGATAATAAGCCTCCCTAAGCGAAAAATAAGCCAGCTTAGCAGTTTTGGCATGTAAAATGAATGAAAACAAACAGAACATACGAAAGACATTATAAATAGAGTGAAAGCTTGAAGCAGGGAACGCAAAATGCAATTCTATTTGTACGACCACATTCATTGGCCAAAAAGCATTGAACGATTGAATTTACTCAGTTCTATTGCTTTTGCCATTTGACTGAAAAAGGCGGGAAAAGGAGGTCCAAAAAGTTCTAAAACCTAAAACGAGCCCAAGAGTTTTTACGAAAAACCCAGTATAGGTTTTGGTACATCATGGTCAAATTTCAAGTGGTAAAGAGTGGCTTTCCAATTCGAGGGTTAAAATGGCTCTTCCACTGTCTTTCTATCGGTTTTTCTGATCAAGACTGTGCATACTATTTCAAAGGAGGCGGCACTTACACAGGCACTAAGAACATTGGCTACAGTGGGGGAAGACAGTGGCGTATCCAGGGGGTGTAGGGTGTGTACACACCCCCCCTTTGCGGTGGAGGTAGGAAGAAAAAGTCTGTCAAAAATATAAGAAACTAATGAATTACAGTATGTACTAAAACTGTCTATTTTGTGCTCAGAATGCCTTCTAAATGCGTTTTTGAAGGCTAAATTTTCAAAATTTTCTCGCCCTGGTCGGGCAGAAGCCCAACCAGGCCATTATAAACTACTAAAACTTGTACTTTCTGTTAATTTTAAGCTCGGAATGCGTTTGAAACGCGTTTTTGAAGGCTAATTTTGCTAAATTTTCTTACCCTGGTTGGGCAGCGGCCCAACCAGGCACTTTCAAAATTTTACACCCCCCTTTCCAAAATCCTGGATATGCCACTGGGGGAAGATGTGGGCAGTGGTCAAGCACTGACAGGAAAATCTATCACCTGGATGATTCGTTCACCAATGAGTGTATTTGTACATATGACAAGGAAAGTCCGTGGTGTCGCCCGCAGTCGCATCCACTTTATTTTGAGTACTGCTTCAAACCTTGTCCTGACCCTAAATTAGGTAGGAACAGATTTTTACTTTATTGTATTTCATTGGTCATTGTCAGGTTATGAATGTGTGAACGAAGAACTGAACTGTGCTTATGAGGGCAGTGACGCCTGTAAACCGTTTGGCTACTGGGGTCGGAGGTCACAGACTCGCACTGGAATGCCTTGCAAATGGATTAATCCATCAGTATCAAAGGAGCTGGCCCAGCAGAAAGGACTGCATTTTGACTACTGTAGGTTGACTGAAGAAAGATATGATGCACCATGGTGCAAATATGGTGATAGGGAATATGAGTGGGACTACTGCTTTGAACCCTGCTCAATTCCTCCATCAGGTATATTCGGTTTAAATAAGTGTGTAAATTTGAACAACCACAGTTCACTACAAATTGGTTCATTAATTGGATAAATAAACTACTCTCATTGCGAGCTGATGCATTTAGCCTATATTGATTTCAGGAGGAACATGTGTAGAAGAAAAGAGGCTAGAAGGTCCATGTGCTTGGAACAAGAAACCAGTGTGTCGTCCGCTTGAGTCATACATTGGCAAACGGATAAGTCCAGAACAGGTGTCACATGTGCAAAATGGAATCTGAATGTCAGATCAGGGTATCTGTCAGATGCTAACCACAATTACTGTCGCAACCCTGATAGAAGAGATGGGCCATGGTGCTACACCCAAATTTTGATAACCCTGGGCCAATCCAAAAAGTACAAAGAAAGTGGGAGTATTGTTTTGATGATTGCTGTAAGTTATTTACTTCATGCAGTAATGGCAACAGGTTTTGATTGGGAATTATATTTAGATAATGAAGGATGTGTTGATGAAGGGAAAGAATGCGCACATGAAGGAAGTCTCATGTGTTACAAAAACACATACTTTGGGCTTAGGAGCACAACGCGCACTGGACGGAAATTCATTCCAAGATATGACGCAACTGCGAAGGAAACACACTCCTACTGCAGAGTTAGTTCAGGACGGTACCCAAAAGCCCCTTGGTGTTATACTTACATGCCGCCTGAAAAAGAATATAACAAAATAACCAATCCAGGAAAGTGGGAGTACTGCTTTCCAAAATGTCGAGATCCATTCACAGGTGAAGTCTTGTCTGATAGGGATATTGTTCAACAAGGAATGTTAGATGACACTCGTTTTATTCTCTTCCAGAGTACCCATGTGTGAACGAAATTCGTGACTGTGCCCACTCTGCTGCTCAGAGGGACTACTGCAAAAGAAATGATACTGAAATTGTAAAATTGTACTCGGGCACCAGGGATGTCAGTATTTCTGGGAAGAAATGCAGAGCATGGAGAATATCAGAAAAGAAGCACTTCCATCTGCACGGGGAGCATTACAACCATTGCCGATACACCAGAGAACGAATGACAAAGAGCGGACACATACTGCCTTGGTGTTATACCGAAGATGGACTATTTGACATCTGCTTCAGAATGTGTGACAGCATTGTTCCCTGTGGGTTTCCATTCCAACTTATGATAGTTGAGCACCAAGAGCACAGCAATACAGTAAGTACTCTGAACAGCCGGCACAGTTAGCAGAATGGCGAGTCCAGTGACTGCTGTTGTGCGCGTGTGGCAACTGCACACAGTCAACACTCCGTGCGGCTAGTGCTTACCGAGTCTATGGCATGTGGCTGACTGTGGAGCATATGTCCTAGCGCAGCCAGTTTGCTATCGTTCCAGGCTGGTTGCTGCATCAGGGGCATTGGTTGTTCAACCCAGTGGCAGGCAGTTTTACTTGGCTAGTTACTAACAATTCTAAAATTTTAATAATGTACTGAAAACATTAAGATCCATGCGAGTCAATGGTTAGATACTTGAGAGACAAGAACTTGCTCGACCAGGCCATCGATAAGGCCACATTACAAACAGAGCTAGACTGCTGTGTGTATCACAGCAACCTTCATCAAACAGGCGTTCCGGTGTGGGACTGTCGCACATTGCCAAACCTAAAAATCAATGGATGGTTCAGTAAGGCTACAACTGTAAATGCAAATAATGTGGACTGGGTCTGTGTCTAGCTGAGTACCGCGTCTGTGGACTTGGCTTCTTTGCGTTTCATCCAAAAGCGCCGATAGATGGTGTCCAGCCTGACTACTCCAGGTGAGCAAATTGTTTTAGCGTCAAGTCACTGCAGTCTTATTTTATGTGACCAAATTGGTAGATCTGGCGCTGTTCTCAGTTGAGATTTGTTCTAAGCATCAAGCTTTGGCTTATATATGCATGCACGCAGCAGCATTACTTTATTTAAATCAAACATGTAAACAGGGGGTCTGGGCAGTGTTGCCAGGTCTGAGGGCTAGAATTCCCCCAAAATTCAGAAAAAAATCCCCCAAAATTCCCCCAAAAATACAAAAATGCCCCAAAAAATTCCCCCAAATAAAAATTGAAAAATGCAACAAAATTATGCTCTGCAGAGGCCATTTATGGCTGTTTTCCTTTAATTGGATTACATAACATCGTTAAAACGTAGAAGTAGGGCTTGCTTGTCTGAAAAATGGCACAAATGAACTTGATCCATAATAATTAAACTTTTTAAAAACTCAAAATGTCAGTTCAAAAACCACAAGTCTGATTTATTCAGAAAAATTTCAAGCAAAAACGTTTGGGGTAAATGAAATTTTGAAATTTGAGAAATTTTTAATTATTGTATGAAAAATGTTTTTCAAAGTAAAATATAATTCTTTTTTTCCAAAAATGCCACTTTGTCTGAATTTTTATTTAAGGAAATTCTAATACAAATCAAAACTTTTAGTCAGTGCTTGATTTGAGTTTTAAAAGTTTATCTACAGTGTGTCAGCTAAAACGCCTGAAACATTCCTTCATGTACATAAGAAAATTTAGCCTATTGTATCACAACAAAGAAAAACACGATGTTCCATACCTGCCTATGTGTTTTATCGGTGCCTATATCTTATGCATGTGAGAATGAGAACGATGCCTACTTAGGCCTAAAAGCTATCCTGTTCGGATTTTCAGTCGCTAATAAGGTTCGATAGATAAAAAGCGGTACTCAAAATGTTACAGCAAAAAATAATAGCATCGAATAGTAAAAATATGCAGATACAATGGTCGAAATTGGCACTAATACTGGCAAAAAGCTTTAAAATACTGGAAAATTACTGACCACAAAATTCCCCCAAGAATTCCCCCAGATTTTGCAAAAATCCCCCAAATAATTCCCCCACTCCCCCAAACGAAATTTCTCCCCCAAACGCAAAAAAATTCCCCCAATTTTGGGGAAAATTCCCCCAACCTGGCAACACTGGGTCTGGGGTCGTCTGCCCCCACCCGACTAATGTCAGACCCTTGGATGGGACCCCCCGAGACGATTCCCCCTCCGATTTTTTGGCAATTAATATTTCGAGCAAATTTTGTGGTTTTGACACAAAAATTGCCAAAATCGCTGTAAAACAGCACTTTTAGCTGTATTTGAGCCAAAATTAGCGATTTTTGCGATTTTTTGCCGAAAACCCCTCCCTAGAATTTGGGCTCAGACACCCAGCTGGCGCCAGACCCCTGACCCCCTCCCCGTTCGGCGGATGACCTGTTACATGCATTTAAATGACATTTTCGCAGTTGCGATACTAAACCACTGGAAAGGTAAATGTGTTTCGATGTGGAGTGACAACTGAGTTAGAGACATTCATATACTGGCTCAGACATACCGGCACAGCAAAATCGGGAAAGAAGAATGGTTTGATGTTATTAAGGTGTATGGACAACGAGGGCGAGACCTGGTGGTGACCAAAAGAACGAAACCTTGCATTATATTTACAACTGGGTTCCTATCCTGACCACCAAGCAACCAGAACCTACCTTCCACGGTTCAATGGTTACTCTAAGAGACGATGCAGAATTTAGAGAAGTGAGTGTGTCAAACTTTTTGTTGAGAAACATATGCATACCGCGTTTACAGAGAAAGGCTCAAGTTAAGGCTGATGATACCGTGCATAGGTTCCATCTGTATGCGCCCAGTTTTCAGTTAACTTTAATCCAAATCCCTCCAAATCGTGAAGTAGTCCAGGAGGTAAATGGTTAACCGCATCTCCACTAAAAATAAACAGATCCCTGGAGAGGCCATCGCTAATGTCACAGATGGTGCGAAGATTCCGCGAGACGCGCTGAAGCAGAGTCGTTCTAGTTTCCTCATGAATGGTCTTCTCCGAACGCCTTATGCCCGTCACCACCATAACTGGTTTCACATGCTCACTAGACAGCTGCTGCATGGAACACTCAGAAGTCGGAAAAGAGGCTTCTCGACGAACTCCACTTGGATACGCTGCACCTGAAATTACCGCTAGTGAATTCTTTTTCCCAAGTCAGGTTTTGGGTTATCACTGTCTATGTCTAGCATAAGCACTGAAAGTTGCCCTACCATAGGAGTAGCATTAGCTAAAGTTCCACGAGAGCGTAAGTTATAGCTATGAGGCACCAAGCCAGATGAGCTTGTAGCAGTACCCTTTTCACTTCAGGACGCTTTTTAGCTTGCGACCGTGTCTGGTCTGGCATATTCCCATGATATTGTTTTAGACGGTTCAAGTGCACCCGCAAAGTTGTTCCCTCAGTGAGGCCCGCTTGACGGATGTCCACCGTTGGATATGTCATCGAGACCACTTCATAAGGACCAACCCATCTTTTGGCAAGCTTTTTAGTACGCCCCACTGGCACGGCTGGATTTAAACAGCAGCACTAAAGCCCCTACTTCTAAATCAGGAACATTAGCTCGATTATCATACCGACGCTTTTGTTTAGCTTGAGCCACCGTAATATTACTATTGGCAAAAGACCAAGCCTTGGAAAGGCGAGTTTGTAGTTCCACAATATAGTCCGGGTCGTCCACGTATGGACTAGAGTTGTAATTTAAAACCCTCTCTATAGGTAGTGCCTCCTGACTGGCATCCTGACTAGCATCCTGACTATCTCTGTCATCCGTCAGCCATTGCTCCACTTGGGCAACCCTGGCTCCGAGGTCCATAAACTGCTGTGACAAATTATTGTCCATGGCATCGCATAACTCTGCCACCCGGTCTCCTAAACTTAGGTTGCCATCACTTCCATTCGATATACAGTTACCACGGCTACAGTAGGTGCACTCCACTGTACCGTACAGCCGGAGACCAAATAGGAGCCAGTTGGTCCCAGAAACTTGGTGCATGGCAACCCCGCAAAATAACCAAAGCTCTGGGCCAACGCTTTCCAGTGGGCCACAACTCATCCCACCCATAACTGCAAATCGCCGAGCTAAAACCGCTCTCAGAGCTAACGCTCTCCGAGTAGTCACTCCAGAGCTAGACACGCTCCCGAACCAATGTACCCTGACACCTCTAGTGGCAAACACAAAAAGACCACACTTACGGATTTCCTGTAAAGCTTGGAGTTCCAGATTAGACCCCGCATTCGGCTTGTTCACCTCCTCGGTAGTTTCCTCGGCTTCGAAAGCCCCCACTTGTGTGGATTCAGTTGGCACCGTCTCTGGCTCTGCCCCGCTGTCATCGTCAGCTGATTTGTATTCATCGTTAACCGACTCACTGGATGAGTTTCTTTCCATATCTAAATAAATGATATAATCAGATTCATCAGTAATACCCGGCTCATCACGTGACTCCCCAAAACGTGGGCACTGTAAGCATTCCGCCACGACCACCCGCACATAATCATGTAAGTCACCATGTTCCCTATTATCACCACTCCCCATACCATCGGGCTGTAGACTCCTCACCGCATGGTTTGGACCAGACCTACCCCCAGTGGGACAGTGAACCCTACGATCAGGTGTTGGAGTAGATGGTCGCCGAAAAGGCTGCGCCCTCCACAGACCTGGCTCGGACACCTGCCAACGCGTCTGCTGATTACGCTGAAAAGCCAAATACGCAGAACATTTACGCTTGATGTGGTCCAAATCATGGCACCACCAACATTCCGGCCCTGCCGCGGCTATGTTTGCATTATTTCCCCCGGCGGGTCTCTGACTCATACCTACATTCCGCAGCGCCCGATGTTTGGGTCTACAGACACCCCTCTGTTTGGGTTTATAGACGCCCCGATGTTTGGGTTTGCAGACATCCCACTGTTTGGGTTTGCAGGCACGGCTGACGCATTAAAAATGAGCTGCTTGGGATGCATTTTTCCTGACACCGGTGTAGAAACTCCCGAGACCGGCAAATTACGCGAAACAAAATAATGCTCATGCCGACGTGCAGCACTTACAGCAGCATCAAAAGTTTCCGGGTCTGGTTGCAGTGCTAATCTATCCCCAATATTTGGTAATAATCCGGCTAAGAACACCTCCAACAAAATACGATTCAGATTATCCACCGCCATGCCTGCGTACGCCGATCTGGCTAATCTCCGCAATTCCGCTGCATAGTCATGTACACTTTCTTTAGCAAACTGCTTTCTGGTATGAAATTGTGGCGCTGTGAGTTGTACCACCTCCCTTGGTTGAAACCGCTCTGTCAGCCTATTAATCAAATTAGCATAGTTATTCTTATCACCGTCCGGTAAATCTCAGTACTGGTCCGCCGCCCAACCCTTTAAGTAAGTAGGAAACATCCGGCACATACGGCCTTCATCCCACTGTAAAGCACGCGCAATAAGCTCAAACTGGTCCACAAAGTCACGAAAACTTTCTTCCTCCCCTAGCCGCCCTGAAAAGGAAGGTAAATCTGGTATTCGACTCCCCAAAAGTGGATGTCTTGCCTGAGCCGGACCCTGAGGAGGAGCTGGAGCCCCCTGCTGGGCATGTTGAACCGCAAGTAACTGTTGCTGTAGCCCCTGGATCACACCATTTGCCTGGTTAAACCCTTGCCTAAGCTCATTCAGTTCCCTCACTAAATCCCGATGTTCGGCCCGCTGTTCACGGTCGACATTCATTATAAATAGAAACGAAGCCGCCCAGAAAAATAACAGGAAAAGGCACACCTGAAGGCGAAGGTGCGGTCACCAAAAATATAGCGTCGAGAAAACGTACCAAATAAATGAGCAGAAAGTAGAAGTTTATGAAGGGTAGCACGGCAAGGTTGCAGGGTACACTGGCTAATCATGGCGCGTACGGGGCCCTTTAATACACCTAAGATACTAAGGTTTACTACAAGCATGCGCGGCCACTACTGTAAGTTCAACTGCCTACATTACAGCTCAAATACAGCTAAAAAGTACAGTTTTACAAAATTTACGATTTACAAAAATTTGCTCAAAAATTACTTGCCATAAAAATCTTCTCGCGCAATCCGAATCCAGGGGTCTGGCCTGTGTGGCCCCAGGCCGGCCTGTTCCTGTTACATCTATGATGAGAATGAACGAAATTTAGAGATACATTCAGCAATGAATCTCGCTGTGTGTGCAGACACTCTATTTGCAGGAAAAAGGGATCTCTGTATGTGGTTTGAACTGCATGATTGATGGATCTTTCCTGGCCGGAATATTTGGCCTACTAGCAAAGGACAGATAGCTCAATTTTTTGATTACTGGTATTTTCATATTTGCCGATTTCAAGCGAAATTAAACAATATATTTTATATTTTTGATACCCGTTTTTATCTTAGGGAGCTTTTGTAATATTTTATATTTTCAACTAAAACAGAGAAAACCGGGCCACAAATCCGTTAATTTTTCAACAAAAACAATCTCAGACACACAGAATTGACACATAATTAGGACCTATGCTGAGAGCATACATGCAACATGTCATCTGCGGAAGGCGGAGGGGGGTTGGGGGGTCTGGCGCTGCCCGGGGGGTCTGAGCCAAAAATTTTGGGAGGGGATTGGGCACTAAAAAACGCTCAAAAATAGAAAAAATCGCATTTTTTTGGGCTAAAAATCGTTAAAAATCGCTAATTTGGGCTGAAATACAGCTGTTTTACAGGCGATTTTGGCAATTTTTGTGCTGAAATTGCAAAAAATTGCAAAAATTTGCTAAAAAATTACTTGCCAGAAAATCGGAGGGGGGATCGGGCCTAAGTCGGGTGGGGGCAGACCCCAGACCCCCTGTTACATGTATGGCTGAAAGCAATCTATGTGTTGCAGTAAGAATATTTTCAGAAATCGGAGCCTCGGCAGCAATTGGTAGCCTTTTCACAGAGTTTATTGATTAGTTTTATGGAGCAGATCAGTCTCTACACGAACTCACAGACTGATGACCACAGTTGAAGTAGCAACTCTTTGATGTAGGAGTTGTTGTTTGAGTAGAGTCCATCTATTTGTTTTTGGATCGAACACCTCCACTGTTTTCTTTGCATCTGTGTGTCCAGATCCACCAACAGCAAACAGTCGAGTCCCGTCCGATAGCAAACTGAAGTACCATCTGATCTCATTCATTGATGCAATTAGAGTCCAAGTGTTGCTGACTGGGTCGTAGCGCTCACACGAGGAGAGAAAAAATCCACCACACACATAGACCTGGCCGTTAAGCACTGTGGCTGAGTGAGCAACTCGTTCTGTATGCATGGAAGCGACGGCTGTCCAAGAATTTGATGTTGGAGAGTAGCTCTCCACTCTACTCAGCTCTTCTCCATTATTCCTCCCTCCGATGGCGTAGATCTGTCCCTCAACTGCCACCAATTCCAGGTCGTCTCTCTCAGTTGCCATCGAGGCAGTTGAGTGCCAGTTGTTTTGGTGCAACCGCTCACACGATGACAGGTCTTTCTTACTATTAACTTCTTCTTCTCCACCACACACATACAGCATTCCACCTAGAGCAGTGCTGGCATGTCCAACTCGACGTTGTTGCATGTGAGGAGCACTGGAGAGTCGGTTGGTTGAGGGGTCAAAGGTGAGCACACTCTTCACTACTCTGCTTCCATCGTATCCTCCAATGATGTAGACAGTTCCATTCAAGAACTCAGAAGTGTGGTGTCGTCTGGTCTGAGGCAGTTGAACGTTGAGCAGAGAGTTTTTGTCTGGATTGTCTGGGTAATACACTTCCATCGATCTCTCTGCTTCATCAAAACCGCCACTGATCAGGAAGCCAAAGGGAACAGCTGAAAGAAGGAGAATGGAGGGTTGGTAGAAGACTGACTGTAAACGCAGTTAAACACGGTTATTTTTTGGTATTTAGCATTGCACCCATTCCATTGATCAGAGTGCAATTACTGTATCTCAGTAAACATTCAAACGCACATGATACTAAGATTGACTGAATATAGTAAACTATCCATAAAGCAGGTTTAGCCTTAGCGGGCTAGGGACGGGAAGTTTTGGATGTTGGCATGCCACGTTTATTAAATAAATGACTAAAATTCGCAATTTTAAGCAGTCGAATAGCGTTATAACAGCTAAAAACAAATATAAAATGAGAAAAAACTGCAAAAAATCACGGATTTCCTTGAATCCCAAACAATCGAAAAAGTCAAATTCGCTTACCGAAGGCCTTTTAAGTGGATTTTAAGCTAAAAATTAGTGATTTTCTGGCCAAGTTCATTTAGTAAACTGTATAATGTACTAAGGGAAAGTTGTGGTTACCGAGCTGTTTAGAAAGGTCAATCCCTCACCCCTGAAGACAGTTTAGGACGCCCCAACCACAAAACGCAAGTACTATTTAGTAGTGCCTCCAGTACTAACAAACTGCTCAAAAATCACCAATTTTTAGCTTAGATTCGCTTTAAATGGTCTCTGGTAAAGCTAATTTGCCCCTTCTGTCATTATCATTGTTTAGCTCTTAGTGCTATTTAGCTGCTTAAAATAGTGATTTTCGGACCCCCCTCTACTGTTATTTTACTATAGTATAGTAAAACAAAAATTAGTAATACTAGTGGTATTTTACTAGTAGTAAAATAATAGTAAAAAGTAAAATTAAAAGCCAATAGTAAAGTAAAAATAAAATTAAATTACCAAAGGCCGTCAATAGTAAAATAGAAATTTTACTACTATTTTACTAGTTTCTGCTGAATTCCAGCCAAATTCTTGATCAATTTTGCAATAAAAGATGTGTGGGTCACTTTTGTCAGTCAATTTTCACACATTTTTGTCTCTAAGGTTCTGGAGAACTTCATATCACGATCAAATTTAGCAACTATTTTGACCAACATAAACTGTTCACAAGATCTTGGCATCATTGAGGCAAAACTCCACAATGACTAGTAAATTCATAGTAAAATACTAAAGTCTGTTCAAAAATCTTTGGCGCTGGGTACATCCGGCAGTGTCCCGAATTTATACGTCATGTGATCCCCATACATGTATATATGGATCTGTTCCTCTCATCAACTAGATTACTATACTGTTCTCGAAATTTGCATATTTTACTTTGCTTAGAAGAAATAGGCCTGACAAAAAATCGACATTTTTGGCAAAGCGCCAATTTTTGTGCCGATACCAGATGCGGATTCCTCAACCTTCAGGCATCTCAAAAATACTACCATATATGGGTCTACGATCAACCCTACCAAAGTTACACTCGATTTTCTAACGCCGACAAGCGGTCAAAATTTTGCTCTCCCATAGTTAAGCACAAAAATTCATTCAAGATCGAACACATGGGGGTTTTTTCTTCCAACCAATGTCAGCTTCACGGTTCTATATTATTTCGGACATGGTGAATCCAGCGGTCACATTGGTTTTGCTCTACCACTTTGATTTCTGCTAGAAATTTGACCTCGAAGTTAGGGTGTCCACCTGAATTTCAGAAAGGCATAACCCAACGTATCTTGGATGGCCCTTGTCAAAACCGCATACATGTGTATATGGATCTGTTCCTCTCGAGGTCAAATTTCTAGCAAAAATCAAAGTCGTAGAGCAAAACCAATGTGACCGCTGGATTCAGCATGTCCGAAATAATATAGAACCGTGAAGCTGAAATTGGTTGGAGGAAAAAAACCCCCATGTGTTCGATCTTGAATGAATTTTTGTGCTTAACTATGGGACAGAAAAATTTTGACCGCTTCTCGGCGTTAGAAAATCGACTGTAACTTTGGTAGGGTTGATTGAGACCCATATATGGTAGTATTTTCGAGATGCCTGAAGGTTGGGGAATGCGAATCTGGTATCGGCACAAAAATTGGCGCTTTGCCAAAATAGTCGATTTTTTTGTCAGGCCCCTTTCTTCTAAGCAAAGTACAATATGCAAATTTCGGGAACAGTATAGTAGTCTCGTTGATGAGAGGAACAGATCCATATATACATGTATGGGGTTCCCACCACGCATAAATTCGGTACACTGCCGGATGTACCCAGCGCCAAAGATTTTTGAACAGACTTTAGTAAAATTGGCAAAATTATTAGTAAAACAAAAATTAGTAAAATTGGAGCTGCCTGGTAGTAAAACAAAAATTAAAATTAAATAGCCGGGCTGATTTTGTAGTAAATTTAGTAAATAGTAAAATAAAAATCCACTAGTACAATAACAGTACCCCCTCCCAACAAAATCGCCTTTCGTCGTTTTCTTGGCGACCCCCATACTGCAACGTCGTTTTCGGGTTACCCCCCCCCCCCCCGATAAAAGGGCAGTACATACAGCACTGTAACGTTTTGTTGTTACCATACAACGCAATTAATTGAATAAACCCTACAACCACTCTGTAAAGTTTTCTGTTAGTAGAACCGCTGGTCAGAATGTGGATAAATCGAAGATAATGTAACTGAAAGTACCCTAAAATTCCGAAAAAAGCGACGTCGTTTTTTCACTAAACCACTCCCCCTCCTGGTGCGTCGTCTATCGTCGATTTCAGTCGACCCCTCTGGAACGACAACGACGTCATTTATGGACAGCCCCTAAGAACCGTAAGAACATTGCCTAAGATTAAAAAAAAACAGATGAACAAATAGTCTTTGTATAAACGAACACAAATTTGGTAAAGATTTTGGCAAGAATTCTGCAAAATCAACCTACAATAGCATCTCGTTTTTCCGAAAATACGCGCCCATAAATATGTGAGGGGAGATCGCAAATTGGACAGAATTGACAAAAAACTGAATGAATAACAGACAGGCTGAGGTTTTTTCGGAAAAATATCCATCTTTGGTGTATTTTATGATTTTCATACAGAAAATCGAGTTTTGATTGTAAAATATAGATTTTCCACCTACAAGACCTGACTGGTCTTATAACTGGTGCAAAAATGTAACTCCCAATTTAGGCAATATCCGGTTATAAGACCCAGTCATTTAGGTCCAGTAGTTGTCAAACATTACGCATTGATGTGGTAGGTGGAGTGGTTGTTGTGGTAGGTGGAGTGGTTGTAGTGGTTGTTGTAGTAGGTGGAGTGGTTGTTGTAGTAGGTGGAGTGGTTGTAGTGGTTGTTGTGGTTGGTGGAGTGGTTGTAGTGGTTGTTGTAGTAGGTGGAGTGGTTGTTGTGATAGGTGGAGTGGTTGTTGTAGTAGGTGGAGTAGTGGTTGTTGTGGTTGTTGCTGTGGTTGTGTACTCGGGTTCACCTAAAAGCTCACCAATAGTGCTAACACACAACCAATCCCAAATGACCTATGCAGTCGTTTTCATATCTGTTTCGTTATTTATCAACTTGAGCTGGAGTTTTTTTCCGCGATTTCGGAAAAAACCAGCAAAAACCGAAAAAAAAACTGAAAAAAAAACAAGCCAGGGTTTTTTGCAAAAATATCCATCTCCATCCCTGCCTACACTACACTTACCTTACATGGCTACCTTACTGTTTTCAATACACATTCAATGTAGTTCATTTCATAATAACTTTGTGCCGATGGCTTTTTCACTGAACTGTGATAAATTAGTAGATTTTCGAATTTTTTTCTTTGATTTTCTTAAAAATAACGAAAAATCTTCTAAAAACAAACTATTTCTAAATACAGCAAAATCTAGTAGAATGTTGAAGAATAACTAGAAGAATCTAAGAACTATTGTCCAAAATTTGCTCATTTTAATGCAGGAATTTTTGCAAATTCGGGGGTGGGGGCACTTGGAAAAAGTTACGTCATTTTTTCGCTTTTAGAGGGAGGTTTGGAAAATGATGAGAACCGATGACAAGGAGGACGGGGGCTCGAAAAATGGCCAAAAATCGATGATGTCACTTTTGCAGGGCCCTAAGCTTACTTTTCGGTTTTAAAAAGCGTCAAAACCTAAAACAAGCCCACCGGCTTATTTACGGAAAAACGAAGTACTAAAATTTTGATTTACTACATATTAGCGCTTTCTGGTGTTTTATTCTATATTTACTTTCTATTAGTGCTCAATTTTACTATTCACTATTATTTTACTATTAGTGATATATCAGGTTTCAGTACAGTATAGAATATAAGTTTTGTTTTACCATACTACAGTAAAATAGGACTGTAATGCATGGAAAACGACTGTTTTTGGTCAACCCACTCCCCAGAAGGTCGACCAACTGAAATCCTATTTCAGCCAAACCTCTCACTCTCTGAATGGACGAGACAGGTAGAGTGTAGAGGTTGGTGATAGAACAGTAACTGTACCTTCTTTCGTTCTGTTAATAAGAGTGAACTCAAGTCTGACCATGCGGTCTTGCCGAGTGTCGTAGACCCACAGAGGACTCGTCCAACCTGCAGATCCTGAACAGAACTTATGTAGCACACCAATCATCTACACCAGTACCACGGGCCCCGAACATGGGGGTGCCATATATGGTGCAACTAGCCTAGGTACCGGTACCATAAACGGCGTTAGTCCCTGACTGTGTGTGTATACTGTATATATATGTCAGGTCAATTGGTTTTTAACACAACATCAGTAATGGACGTGGTACCAGGTGGATAGTGCAGGTGTCTCAAAAAGGAACCATTTCTTCAACTGCATCAAAACGTTAACTGAAATTCAAATTATGTTTACACCCATGTTCCAAGTGTCAGTGAAGGTGGTGAAGGTTTGCCGAAACTACATTGCACAGCGAAAAGAAATGGCTTCATTCCAGATACCTGCATCAGGTACAAGCAGACACAACTGTCTTACCCTGTCTCGTTCCTGTGGTGTGTGAGTTGTTGGCCACCCGACAAAGCGCACACAATCTGAAAGTTATGACTGTGATGATAGTAAGCCAGATGCAAATTCAACTACAGGGTGTCTCAAAAAAAATGATCACATTTCTATTTACTGCCATTTCCGCAAATTTTGACCAAATAGGCTGAAATTTGGACCATAGGTGCCAAAATTCGGGGAATTTTATGTGTTAAAGTTTGGTGCACTGGGCTTGAGTCATTCCCGAGAAATTTCAAAAAAAAGTGAAATTTGGTAATTTCAATAGTGAAAGCCGGTCACCGAAAAAACGTTACATTACATTATCCCCTAAACTCTAACGATAGCGTTGGAGTTCATGCGTCAACTTATTTCACACGAATTAACCTGAATTTCTGCGTTTACACTTCAAATTTCATCCAATTCCGACAAAAATTAGAAAAGATACAGGAAAGGGAAATGTTTCCGTTTTTCGGTGACCGGCTTTCACTATTGAAATTACCAAATTTCACTTTTTTTGAAATTTCTCGGGAAGTAGTCAAGCCTAGTGCACCAAACTTTAACACATAAAATTCCCCGAATTGTGGCACCTATGGTCCAAATTTGAGCCTATTTGGCTAAAATTTGCGGAAATGGTAGTAAAAAGAAATGCGATCATTTTTTCGGCGACCGGCTTTCACTATTGATTTAACAAATTTCACTTTTTTTTAAATTTCTCGGGAATGAGTCAAGCCTAGTGCACCAAACTGTAACACATAAAATTCCCCGTATTTTGGCACCTATGTTCCAAATTTCAACCTATTTGGTCAAAATTTGCGGAAATGGCAGTAAAAAGAAATGTGATCATTTTTTTTGAGACACCCTGTACATAGAATTCAGAGTATTATTTTGAACTAAGTTTGAATCTCGAAGATGACAATGTTGAAATCTTAATCATTTTTAAGGAAAATGGTCTGAAAGGTATGTGCAGATGTACAGTTAAAGCCCAGATCTAACAGAGGTGAGACGGTGCAGTTGGAGCTGTTGATACCGACCGATAGCAAACAATCCAGTTGGATGGCAGAGTCAGAAGAAGCTCTTACTGATTCTGACTGATAAATGGACTGTCTATAATTTACTGCTACTCTAAAAAGGACCTGCTTTGGGGCCGCCCATAAACGTACTGCACAATCGATCACCAGCTGTTTTCTAATCGATGTGATGGATGCTGAACTTGTTCTATCTAGTCGGTCTTGTATGATTGATCAGTGTTGTTGACCCAGACCGGTTGCTGATTCAACTTCTGGGCGAACTACCCGCCCACTCTTTCCACAACTGAGTGACGCCATTGCAAACGCATGTAAATGCATGCTGATGGCTCCCTATATGGCGCTAATATTACGTTTTAAGAGTCAGTCTCTGAACCGATCGAGTTTTGCCCCTTTGCCCTATTCAGACCCAAAATTGAAACTTTGGCGCAGGAAGTTGAAAGTTGGTGCACTGATACCCCTTGATGAGTTGTTAAACCACTGCAAAGGAATATCGAATTCGACGCTCCACGCTCGAGATATAAGCCCGCGAAAATCGGCTCTCTTAACTATGGGACCAAAATTTCAAACTCGCATTTCTAACTTACCAGTTGGACTTTGAAGTTGAAAATTGTGGATTTTACATAACTTTTTGAGTACTTTAAGATTGCGTAGTCCAATTTCACTTTTGAGGAAAAAATTTTTTTTCGGCCTCCTTTGGCGCCCCATAGCTCGTCTGGACCCCCCCTAGTCATATCTTTTTATTTCAGATTATTGTAGCGCTCTCAATTAGCTACGTGTTGGTACAAAATACGTCGAGCCAGCTGCCCGCGTTTTTGAGAAATGTGGCTTCAAAGTTGAAAAACCCCAGACTTTTGCATTATTTTTTGAGCATAAAATTTCCAACTCTGATTTCTAACCTACCAGTTGGAGTTTGAAGTTAAAAATTATAGCTTTTACACAACTTTTTGAGTACTTTAAGATTACGTAGTCCAATTTCACTTTTGAGGAAAAAATTTTTTTCGACCTCCTTTGGCGCCCCATAGCTCGTCTGCAACACCCCCTAGTCATATCTTTTTATTGCAGATTATTGTAGCGCTATCAATTAGCTACGTTTTGGTACAAAATACGTCGAGCCAGCTGCCCGCGTTTTTGAGAAATATGGCTTCAAATTTGAAAAACCCCCGAATTTTTGCATTATTTTTTGTGCATAAAATTTCCAACTCGCATTTCTAACTTACCAGTTGGAGTTTGAAGTTGAAAATTGTGGATTTTACATAACTTTTTGAGTACTTTAAGATTACGTAGTGGAATTTGACATTTTTGGAAAAAAATTTTTTTCGGCCTCATTTGGCGCCCCATAGCTCATCTGCAACCCCCCTAGTCATATCTTTTTATTTCAGATTCTTGTAGCGCTATCAATTAGCTACCTTTGGTATAAAATACGTCGAGCCAGCTGCCCGCGTTTTTCAGAAATGTGGCTTCAAACCCCGAATTTTTGCATTCTTTTTTGGCATAAATTTCCAACTCTGATTTCTAACCTACAGTTGGAGTTTGAAGTTAAAAATTATAGCTTTTACACAACTTTTTGAGTACTTTAAGATTGCAGTCCAATTTCGCTTTTGAGTAAAAAAATTTTTTAGACCTCCTTTGGCGCCCTATAGCTCGTCTGCAGCCCCTTCGTCATATCTTTTTTTTATTTCAGATTATTGTAGCGCTATCAATTAGCTACCTTTTGGTATAAAGTACGTCGAGCCAGCTGCCCGCGTTTTTTTAAGAAATATTCACTCTAATTATGAAGAGACAAGGTTTTTTAGTTTAGTTTCAGCAACAGATTTTTTTATTCATCTTCATCATCTTCTTGCATAGCACTTCTTGCTGTCACATAGTTTTGCCATACTATGTCATCAACGCTTTCATAGATTTCGTCTGAGTCAAATTCGAAACGATTCACATAAGCGTAAGTCACGGAATTTTCTGGAGTCTCTGACTCCATTTCTGGGTCAAGCACTTCTGGAACAATTTCAGAAACTTCTGAACTCGCACTTGTTGTTGTGGTGGTGGTGATGCCTGTTGGGGTTGGCTGCATATAAACAGTAATGCAATTTCTATACAGAGTGGACCACATCTTCATAAATGTTACAAAATCCCTAATCCCCAATCCTCTAAATCAGAAGTTGGAAATTTTATGCACAAAAAATAATGCAGAAATTCGGGGTTTTTCAACTTTGAAGCCACATTTCTCAAAAACGCGGGCAGCTGGCTCTACTGTTATTTTACTATAGTATAGTAAAACAAAAATTAGTAATACTAGTGGTATTTTACTAGTAGTAAAATAATAGTAAAAAGTAAAATTATGAGCCAATAGTAAAGTAAAAATATAATTAAATTAACAAACAGGGTCAATAGTAAAATAGAAATTTTACTACTATTTTACTAGTTTTTGCTGAATTTCAGGAAAATCTTGATCAATTTTGCACTAAAAGATGTGTGGATTCACTTTTGTGACTTAAATTTTACATATTTGTTTCAAAAGTTCTGAAAAACCTCGTACCATGATCAAATTCAGCAACTATTTGGCACCAACAATCAGTCAGTTATAAGATCTTGGCATCATTGATGGAAGATTGGACCTTATGACTAGTAAAATCGTAGTAAAATAGTAGTAAAATGAGTAAAATTATTAGTAAAACAAAAATTAGTAAAATCGGAGCTGCTTGATAGTAAAACAAAAATTAAAATTAAATCGAAGAGCTGAATTTGTAGTAAATTTAGTAAATAGTAAAATAAAAATCCACTAGTAAAATAACAGTAGCTGGCTCAACGTATTTTGTACCAAAACGTAGCTAATTGATAGCGCTACAATAATCTGCAATAAAAAGATATGACTAGGGGGGGTTGCAGACGAGCTATGGGGCGCCAAAGGAGGTCGAAAAAAATTTTTTCCTCAAAAGTGAAATTGGACTACATTATTTTAAAGTACTCAAAAAGTTGTGTAAAAACTATAATTTTTAACTTCAAAGTCCTACTGGTAGGTTAGAAATCAGAGTTGGAAATTTTATGCACAAAAAATAATGCAAAAATTCGGGGTTTTTCAAATTTGAAGCCATATTTCTCAAAAACGCGGGCAGCTGGCTCGACGTATTTTGTACCAAAACGTAGCTAATTGATAGCGCTACAATAATCTGCAATAAAAAGATATGACTAGGGGGTGTTGCAGACGAGCTATGGGGCGCCAAAGGAGGTCGAAAAAAATTTTTTCCTCAAAAGTGAAATTGGACTACATTATTTTAAAGTACTCAAAAAGTTGTGTAAAAACTATAATTTTTAACTTCAAACTCCAACTGGTAGGTTAGAAATCACAGTTGGAAATTTTATGCACAAAAAATAATGCAAAAATTCGGGGTTTTTCAAATTTGAAGCCATATTTCTCAAAAACGCGGGCAGCTGGCTCGACGTATTTTGTACCAAAACGTAGCTAATTGATAGCGCTACAATAATCTGCAATAAAAAGATATGACTAGGGGGTGTTGCAGACGAGCTATGGGGCGCCAAAGGAGGCCGAAAAAAATTTTTTTCCTCAAAAGTGAAATTGGACTACGTAATCTTAAAGTACTCACAAGGTTATGTAAAATCCACAATTTTCAACTTCAAACTCCAACTGGTAAGTTAGAAATGCGAGTTTGAAATTTTGGTCCCATAGTTAAGAGAGCCGATTTTCGCGGGCTTATATCTCGAGCGTGGAGCGTCGAATTCGATATTCCTTTGCAGTGGTTTAACAACTCATCAAGGGGTATCAGTGCACCAACTTTCAACTTCCTGCGCCAAAGTTTCAATTTTGGGTCTGAAGAATGAGACTCGATCGGTTCAGAGACTGACTCTTAAGTCACTCTTGTTAGAGAACGTTTGGTCTGTTGACATGTGCACATCACCCGAATGTTTCACATAAAAGACAGATTAGTGAGAACCAAACAGAACCAGAGTGATGCAGGGCTAGCTAGGAAGGCCAACCCCAGTGGCGTATCCAGGATTTTGGAAAGGGGGGGGTGTAAAATTTTGAAAGTGCCTGGTTGGGCCGCTGCCCAACCAGGGTAAGAAAATTTTGGAAAATTAGCCTTCAAAAACGCGTTTAAAACGCATTCCGAGCTTAAAATTAACAGAAATTACAAGTTTTAGTAGTTTATAATACTGTGGAATACATATATGTATATGTATATGTAAAAAATACATATTATGTATTATTTTTGGAATACATATATGTATATGTATATGTTTATGTATTCCTCAGAGAATATGTTTATGTATATGTATTCTGAGGCCACTATGTATTTAAAATACATATTTGAAAATACATATTGAATTTCTGATGAAATGCTGCATTTTCAAGTCTCAGCCTGCCATCCATAGCATGAAATTACATTTTCTTAGGATGCCAATGTCTGAATTTGCTCCAGTGGTAGAAAAACCACAGATTTGGTGCTTTAATTGAGTAATACCATCACCGTGTAAAGTGGTGCGAGGCGACCAAAAGGAGTTCTAATGAGGGAACATTTAGATTTTCAAATTCAATGGATAAATGGCAGGAGAAAAATGCTCTTTTCTTTTGCTAGTTGACCTAAACGAAATTATTGGCCATTGCGGTTTCAAAAACAAAGTTCATTGCACAGGTCTCCCATACAAAAAATGACTGACTGTACGTGGAGGATTTTTAACAGAACTTAAATGTGGAAATTATTGCTAATTTGACTGACGTACTGAATCAATTTCATGCTAATCAGGTCCAAGCGTAGACCCTTTCTAATTTCAGTCACAAACAACTCTTTTGGCAGCATTTTTCAACTTAAAACCTGGCTTTGAAAAAATATGTATAATATGTATTTTATGTACATATTTTTTGAAAAAATACATATACATATTATGTATATGTATTCGTCATCGGGAAACATATACATATATGTATATGTATATGTTATGTATTCCACAAATTCAATATTTTGCCAACAGTAGTTTATAATGGCCTGGTTGGGCTTCTGCCCGACCAGGGCGAGAAAATTTTGAAAATTTAGCCTTCAAAAACGCCTTTAGAAGGCATTCTGAGCACAAAATAGACAGTTTTAGTACATAAGTCATTAGTTTCTTATATTTTTGACAGACTTTTTCTTCCTACCTCCACCGCAAAGGGGGGGTGTACCCACCCTACACCCCCCTGGATGCGCCACTGACCAACCCTAACCGTCCAGACAGTTAATCGATCTACAATATCACCTGGTAATTGATACAAGTGCTGGGAGCTGCTGCAGTACTAACGCTGTCTGCGTCTGTGGCGTAGTGGTGAGCAATGTCGGCTCCCATGCGGCCAGCGTGTGACACATAGTGGGGTTCGGCCCCGGTGATTGCCTTGCATGTGGCCCTTCGGGGTTATTACTGCGTTTGTGGTGTACACGTGCATTGTAAGTAAAGTTTTTTTAGTAAAGTTTTTAACAAACGAACTAAAGTCTGTTCAAAAATCTTTGGCGCTGAGTACATCTGGCAGTGTCCCGAATTTATGCGTGGTGTGAACCCCATACATGTATATATGGATCTGTTCCTCTCATCAACGAGAGTACTATACTGTTCTCGAAATTTGCATATTGAACTTTAGTTAGAAGCAAGAGGCCTGACAAAAAAATCGACTTTTTTGGCAAAGCGCCAATTTTTGTGCCGATACCAGATTCGCATTCCCCAACCTTCACGCATCTCGAAAATACTACCATATATGGGTCTACGATCAACCCTACCAAAGTTATACTCGATTTTCTAACGCTGACAAGCAGTCAAAATTTTGCTCCCCCATAGTTAAGCACAAAAATTCATTCAAGATCGAACACATGGGGTTTTTTTCCTCCAACCAATTTCAACTTCACGGTTCTATCTTATTTCGGACATGCTGAATCCAGCGGTCACATTGGTTTTGCTATACGACTTTGATTTTTGCTAGAAATTTGACCTCGGAAGTTAGGGTGTCCACCTGAATTTCAGAAAGGCATAGCCCAACGTATCTTGTGTGACCCTGGTCAAAACCCCATACATGTGTATATGGATCTGTTCCTCTTTCATCAACGAGATTACTATACTGTTTTCGAAATTTGCATATTTTACTTTGCTTAGAGGAAAGGGGCCTGACGAAAAAATCGACTTATTTGGCAAAGCGCCAATTTTTGTGCCGATACCAGATTCGGATTCGCCCAACCTTCAGGCATCTCGAAAATGCTACCATATGTGGGTCTACGTTCAACTCTACCAGAGTTAGGGTCTGATTTTCGAATGATGACAAAGACAACAACACTTTCTGAAAATCAGGTGGACACCCAAAATTCGAAATCAAATTTCTAGCAAAAATCAAAAATTAGGTAAACGCCCAAAGCCAATATGTTCCGCCTGATTGTGTGTCAAATAATATAGAGACCGTGAAGCTGAAAGTGGTTGGAGAAAAAATACCCCATGTGTTCGATCTTGAAAAGTACACGTGTAATATGGAGAGCAAGACGCGACTGCGCGTGGCGTTAGAAATCGCGATAACTTTGGTAGGAGTTACTTCCAATTGCCGTATATATTAGCCGCCTCGAGATACTTGAAAGAACGGGGATGCGAATCTGTGCTCGGCCGCGCCCGGCGCTTGCCAAAAGTCATTTTTTTGTGGGGGCGCTCTTGCTCTAGCTTAAAGTTCAGTAATCGCAGGTACTTGGGAGGCTGAGGCAGGAGAATTGCTTGAACCTGGGAGGTGGAGTAAGCTGAGATCCCGCCACTCCTCCATCCTTTTGTAGGACTTTTGCGACCATTTCAGGAATACGTTGGGCTATGCCTTTCTGAAATTCAGGTGGACACCCTAACTTCGAGTCAAATTTGCATAAAAATCAAAATCGTAGAGCAAAACCAATGTAGCAATACCGTAACC
>JASANB010002787.1:0-44377 GCA_030248155.1 Sabatieria punctata
TCCAGCTACAAATTCTGTAGCTAGCTACTACAACAATGGCTACTACTACTACTACTGCTGACAGCAGCAGAAAACGAAAACAGACGACAGCTCCCAAACCTTTGGCTATGGCTAAAAAGAACCGGTCCAGAGAAGACGATCCGATTCAAGATGAAGAAGTCGTGCAGCTGACCAAACAGTACTGGCCCGAAATTCGAACCAAAGAAAGACACTATCGAACAGTGGATGTCTACAATTTTCGAACCACCTCCCTAACACCCGGTCTAATCTCTAAACTGTTGAATCGCGTCTACCAACGACAGAGTTCCTACGGAGGTCGCGGTCGAGTTTTCAAACTGAACATTCGCGCCGGGATGATACTGTTCGATAGAGTCACGAACAACATTTACTTCTGCCACCCGGGAGCTAACACCGCTCTGCTGGATAGACCTATCATCATTCACAAACCTAGCGACATCGATACCGCTGTGGAGAATATTTCTAGAAAGGATTTCCGAGAGCATCTGTTACAACAGGTTCCCAACTCGCGCTACGTCTACTTTCAATCTACTAGCGTTCAGTTCGTCGTCACACCATTGCAAAGTTTTCCATTGCGCGGAGCCTTGTCAGCCAACGATTTTCCCGACAGTCTAACCAAACGCAAAGACTTGTACTGTTTCATCACCAACAATCATGGGAAGAACCTACTCAACGATGGTCTTTGTCTATTTCGCTGTTTGGCGGTGTTCCTGACCAAAAAACACCCGCAGAAGTGCGAATCAGAGGCTAAGCGATTGGTTCGCGTTTACTGTGAAAACCATCGTATTTCAACCACCAACTTCCGCGGAGTGTCTATCGGAGAACTGGAGCTGATCGAAGATCTGTTCGATTTGGGCATAAAAGTCTATACTATAGACCCCCGCGATGGAAAATACGCATTGACCCGACAACCTCAGTTGGGTAAAACGAAAGGTGTCTGTCAGGTGTTGGTGTTCAAGAATCGTCATTTTTGTCTGATCAAACCGGGAGAGGAAGACAAATTCTTGGGCGGATTTCAGTGTAACGAATGTACCAAGTTTTTCCGATGCAATCGCGATCGAGTCTGGCATGAACAGCGGTGTAAAGGCGGTTCGCGAACCATGGTCAAATCCGGTCAGTACCGACGACAATCGAGCATCGCAGAAGAATTGGAAAAGGTTGGAGTGGCGGTAAACGATCCATCACACATTTTTCAACCATACTTCATCGTATTCGACGCAGAATCTAAAATGGAAAAGCTAGAGGACGCGTTTACCACAAAAACTGTCTATGAATATCAGCACAAACCATTGGTACTTTGCGCCGCAACCAACCTACCCAATGAACGGGTTAGACTTTTCATAAATCGGTCGGTGGGTGGAGAGGAAGAAGAAGAAGAAGGTAGTCAGTATTTGAGAGAATTTTTTGAGCAGGTGGAAGAATGGAGAATGAAATCGCAAGAGTTGAACTGTCAACGCGCCGGTTATTTGTTAACTACATTGGATGATATCGCGCACATGTTGCAAGGTGTGCAGTCGCAAGAACAGTATGTCGCGCGTGTGAAACGGTTAAAGAAGAAGCTCATCGGCTATTTGAGCCGTATAAACTTGATCTCTTTCAACGGACGATCCTACGACATTCCGCTGATGCGCGATCATCTGCTACCGTTGTTGGAGCGGTACAACTCCAATTTCGTCGCAATCGATGATAGCGATGACAGTGATGACGATGATGAATCGAAGGAAGACGAAGATCCAACCGCATTGTGGACTCGAGACGATGGCATAAACTTCATCTTGAAACAGGGAGCCAGCAGATACGACGCGCTGCTGACCGATAAACTGCGCGTACTGGACGTTCTCAACTATATGGGTGGTCAATCGCTGAGTTTGCGAGATTTCGTGGCCAGCTTCTCCACAACAGCGAATAATGGAGCCAACGCTCAAATGGAAAAAATAGACAAGGCGTGGTTTCCTTATGAGGTGTTGAAACGGATCGACAATGTCGATGATCTACGCAATTTTGGAATTCCTAACATAGAAGACTTTCTGAGCGATATGACCTCTAAGAACACGTTGGGCAACAGCGAAGAAGAAATAGAACAGAACTATAGAGAATTTGTCAGACTCTGGATGGAGGCCGGCTGTCGCAGTTTGTACGACTGGTTGATGGAGTACGTGAAAATCGACTGTCTGTGTATGGTTCCGGCTTTGGAAACGTTGTTGCAAAAGTGGAGAGAGTACGGAGTGGACCTGTTCTCCAATCACTGCACCATACAATCTGCTATGGTCCCGGTGTTGTTGAAGTACGCTCCTCACAACGTTCACTTTATGGTACCGGACGAAGAAACTTTACACCTGTTGAGAGAGAAGGGTATAACCGGTGGATTGGCGATGATTTTTACACGTCATCAAGAGACGGACGTTACCTACATGAACCAGCGTACAACCGCTAAAACCGCGTTCGTGGAAAGCCTAGATGCCAACAGTCAGTATTTGGCGGCGTTGGCTTCGGAAATGCCTGTCGGACCATACCTGGTACGCAGAAAAGAAAGGATGTTCGCACCGGAGCTCATGGGTGAAAAACGCGCTACTACAGCCATCCAATGGTTAGACTGGGAGGCGGAGCGCAGTGGTCGATACATTAGACATAAGCTGAACGGAGGTGAACCGGTCTTCTACCACGGCAGGCAGATGCGTCCTGATGGTTACTCTGCCGAAATGGACACCATTTATGAGTATGATGGTTGTCACACTCACGGTTGTACCAGTTCCGAATGTCCAGTGAGTCGGTTGAAGGATGAGGAGATCAGTCCAGTGACAGGTAAAAACTATGGAACGATGAAAGCTGAAACCGAGAAGAGAAATGAAGTCTGGGAGAGCAATCACAATCGTTTGGTGGTGATGAGAGAGTGCGATTTTAAACGATTACTCAGCACTCACATTCAACTGAAACAGTTCGTTCGAGATTGGATGTTAGGACCGCAACGGTTCGGTGCGAACACGCGAACACTGTCAGAAATGGAGATAATCCATCTGATTCAAAACGGCGGCGTTTTTGGATTCGCGCTGGTCGATGTAGAATGCGATCCAACGCATCCGAACTATGAAAAACTGAAACTCTTTCCACCGATCATTCGACACATCAACATAAACAGACGAATGGTACCCGACGAAATAGCCGAGATGGGTGAAGCTTATGGAATCGATATGGCTAAAAATCCGCGAAAAAACTTGGTAGCTTGTATGACTGGAAAAGAAGTGCTGATGTACACTCCGCTGTTGCGCTACATATGCCAGATCGGGGTGCGTATCGTGGCGGTGCACAGAGTGATCCAGTTTCAAGGTCATCACTTTCCATTCAAAGCGTTCGAAACGGAAATAGCGGAGATGAGACGGGAGGGCGATCGAGAAAAGAACACTATCGCGAGCAATATCGCAAAACATATGGGCGCTAGCGCGTGGGGAAAATTCGCTTACAACCCCGAAAAACGAAGCGAACATCGTATCGTCGACTCGGATCGGTTAGAACTGTTAGTAAATGGTCCGAACTACAAAAGCCATCTGGAGCTGGGAGAAGAGTTCGCCGAAGTGCAACTACGGCCGAAAGTGTACAAATTCGATATGCCTATTCAGATAGCCGTGGCCGTATTCGGAGCGGCGAAGCTTAACATCCTACGGTTCGTACACAGTTTTCTGCTCAAGTACTTCGACACAGACAAGCTAACGATCTGCGCCACCGACACCGACAGCGTTCTGGTGAGTTGGGCTAGCGAAGAGCCGGAACGCGATCTGGTACTTCCTCATCTGCGCCAACAATACGAGCGAGAAAAGTATAAATTCGTGGTTGATGAGCGGACAGCGGAGGCGGAAGCCTACTCCAAACGTACTCCAGGTTTATTCAAAACTGAAAAGAAAGCGAAAGCTTTCATAGGTCTATCGGCTAAATGCTACATCATGGCCGATGAGACGGGAAATACGGTCAAGCATGCCGCCAAAGGCGTTTCGGTTAGAACGAACAAAAACATTCTGCGCTATGAAGTATTCAAACGAGCGCTCTACGAAGGCGAGCCGGTCGAGTGTACAAACAGGTCTTTCCGTACCGCGCCCACGAAAACTTCCGTCTTTACGACCACCAGTCGACGCACGGGACTACAACCGTTTTATGTTAAACGTAAACTGTTGCCACCGGATTTTGTATTTAGCGAACCGTTAGATGAAGAATTAGAATAAAAACGGTATCATTCTTGTGAAAACATTATTCGACATTCATTTAACAGATCGTTTTCGTTCAACACTTCATCATAGTCGGTGGTTCGAATAGTTTGGTGCAATTCGTTTTTCCACTCGGCGTCTTCGTCCAACTTGGCATAGCAATCGTTCGCACGAACAAATTCTATTCCTTCTTCAGCTTTTTTCAATTCCAGCACAACGATATCCCACCATCGTTTCATGACCAACCACTGTTCTTCCAATTCAGCCATTTTCAAACGAGATGTCGCTCCGCATCGTTCAAAGGCTTGAACCATAGCGGTGGGACAGTCGCATCGGCGCAGTAGTAGATAGTCTCGCCTATACTCCTCCTCCCATCGATCGGGTACGGATGGGTTACAACTGAGGCAGAGTGAGCCCGTGATCGATTTCAACACGTTGCGCAATCGATCTACGTAGAGAATTAGAAAAAGTCTGCGAAACATCTTCTCCTGCGACTGCGTTAATGATGTCATCGCGCCAACCATACAGTAGACAACCGCCTTCTGCAAATGAAACTTTTTATACACTGAACGCCGCTACATAGAATAGTCGGTTTTTAAATCATTCGTTATACCAGCAGAGAACCAGAACCATTAGAGAACCATATAAAAATACAGTACATAGTGGGTGCGGTGGAGTAGGTTGGTCTAGTAGCGGTCGACATCTGGCAAAAGACCGGAGCAGACATTAAAATAAATACTAGTACCTAGACTAAGGCTGAAAAAATGTTTTAGTTTGAGACAACATTTTTGAAACGATTTCTCAGCGACTCGCATAAATGGGTTGTATGTACAGCACATTTAGTGCATAGATTTACTATTTGTCTTAACAATTCGGTCATAACAATAACAATAACAGCGAATGAAACGAAATTACACTTGTTCCATTTCAATGACTACCCTGAAAACAGACTAGCCAATTTAATTAGAATGTAAACATCAAACTCTATGCTGCTACGTACTGTGAACAGACAGGCTCTCCCGGTGTTCCAGCAAAATCTAATCCGTGTCGCAGAGGGCGACGACCGGACACCAGTGAATAGTTGAAATTTTGCGGCTGAAATCGAACTAAGCCTTCATATTTTGTACTTTTTGCAGTGCGCTAAACTAGAAAGTGTTGCAAACAACAAACTAAAGGTATTGTACATCGTATTGGTATATGGACAGTACAAACGCATACATAGATGGGTATTGGTGTAGCTAGTGTAGTAAGCCAACTTGCGGTTGTCTGCGGTGACCGAGTTCGCCGACCCATCGAGCGCATTCTGCGCCACGCTGGTAGTCGTCGCGTTCTCCGCGTTGCAGTCTGAAACACCGTCAACACAGAGTTCAGTCCGTTCGTACCTATATGTAAACTTTCCCGAGTCCAGCGCATTCGTACATACGTAACATTTCAAAGAGATTGTACACAGCTAGTTTTAATACATACATGAGGTAGCCGAGTTCTGCTAAGCGATGGCCAACGAATTCTGCGCGGCGGTTGCGTCCTGACAGAGCGGTGGCCGGCGAGTCCTGCGCTGCTGGAGAGTCGTACGCGTAGGTGGTCGAGTTTTGCGTTGCCGAGGTGGACGGTGAGTAGATAGAGTCTAAAACAGCGAAAGTGCGCCCAGTGCGTACGCACGACCCAATAGTTTTGAAAAAGGCTACATGCAAGCGACACAACAGTACAAACATGGACAACACAAATACATGCATGTGCATGCTCTATAACCTCAGTCTCAGTTATACTTCAATAAACGTAGTGGTGGTGGTGGTGGTGTTGGTGGTGGTGGTGGTTATGATGGCCTCCGGCACCGATCCCACTTCACAAAACACCTGCGGATCCTGTACGCAGTCAAACAGGTCTCAGTCGATGGAACCATAAGCCAGGTCGCACTGGCAATGAGACAAACGGACGGTCTACAAATTGAACCGCAATAATTCACTAGTGTTACTGCTACAGTCTCTCAGACAGACCTGTCAAAAACAACAAACTTACGCCCTAGGTTTTCTAGTTCGCTCTCAACTTTTCGATCGAACCCGTCGCAGGGCAATCCTCATCGGTAGCGAGAACTTTGAGGGACTTCCAAAAGCCGTCCCCAACCTTCGATGAATCCAGCATGCTGCGGCACACCAACTCCGATCTGAAAAGCAACAGACCGATAAAACCATTCTACTAGGTTTGTGCGCACTCTCTACAAACAATAATAATAAAAGGCGAACAGAAATTTTGACAACGCTACCTTAGTAGATTTAAGCGACAATCGTCGCCAAAAACAGTGGAAAGCATCAAGAGCAAAAGCAGCGTCATACCTATGACTAGATCGGATGGTGAGTAAGCAGTAGTGTCTACGCCGTCGGGGAAAGGCTTAGGCGCCGATACGAAAAAGTGTTGCAGTTATGGCCTCTCTTATGCAAATATGGCAGCGCACAGGAAGAAAGAAAGCCGTTGGCAGACCCGTTTTTAAACGGAGAAGAGGCGCCATTCTGTACGTACGTAGACTGCACGTACATAGACGGGCAACAGTCGGGAACACTGTTGAAAATATATTTTAACCTATTTACTTTCGTTGTCGGCTGTTTAGGACCGGTCCCGGACACAATAGCGTGGTCAATTTGGCTTCGGTCTCATACTAGTCCATAACATACAATTGTAGTTGACTAACCTCCAGACCGAGATACTCTACTATCATTACCCAGTTGTTGACTAAATTTCAATCCGGGACAGCTATTGTATAGATAAATCAGCTTTGGTCTCATACTAGTACGAGTAGTATATTGCGTCAGTCCGGTTGACCGACAGCCGACCTACATAGAACGGGTAGGTGAAAAGTTTAATTGTGCGCGCGACGCCCATTTCAGTCGCATAAACTAGTATCTGGCGGTCGGTTTTGTAGTGCGTTGTTGATTCTAAACGTTAATCTACTATCATTACCCAGTTGTTGACTAAATTTCAATCCCGGACAGCTGTTTTACAAATAAATCGGCTTTGGTCTCATACTAGTATGAGTAGTATAGTAGGTGATACCCTAGACCCTGTCTTGGACGTCTGATACTAGTCCAAGACGGGGTCTAGGGTGTCACCTACTATACTACTATACCACTAAGGGAAACGCCAAATTCTGTTTCCAAAGGCTTTTCAAGCGAATTTTAGGCTAAAATCTAGTGATTTCTGAGCCAGTTTTTTAGTACTTGAGCCACTACTGGTACTTGTATTTTTGGGTCGGAGGGGGTCCCTTAACCTGTCTCGGGGGTGAGGGGCGTTTGGCGTTTCCAGCGGAGGATGCAAAGGAGACTGCTATCTTCAAGCTGTTCGTGACGCCAATAAAAATAGAAATAGAAATTGAAATTTTGCTTCCCAGGCACACTACAGAAAAGTACATGAACACAACACAAAATGAAAAACAAATTAGCAAGTGCAAGAAAGAAGAATTGAATTAAGCCTAAATGGCTACTTTAGAACTCAATCCTATCTGTTAGTAAAACGCGAAAGGTCGATGCGACTGACTGCCTTTTGAAAAGCTTTTAAAGGCTGAGAGTGAATGATTTCATCTGGCAGGCTGTTCCAAATCGGAACAACCCTGACAGCAAAGAACTCCTGTAGAGGGAGCACTCAGCATCGAACTTTTGAGATAAAACCACAGTTAATTTTAAATTTTGCGCTACTTATTGGTGCTTTCACTTTTTAACTGTCATGCTTAGTTGGTCCTGGGAAAGGGGCTATCGCTGTAGACAGAATCATTGCAGATCAGTGAAGAAGAATGTACCAGTCAGTCACGGACTGCAACTGAACAACTGTGCAAAATGCGTGAAGCTACCAAATCGGTGGGGAGGTAGAGCTTTAGAGAGACTATACCACACCCTACTTGGCAGTTTCTCCTATGCTTGCGAGTGAGCTTATTCTATACCTGACCACACACACAGACGACAACTTCAATAACTCGTTTATTTTCCAGCGCTACTCAGCCTCTGGGCAAATGTCATTTTGAATGTTCGGGAGGATTTCTACTGCCGAGACATCGGAAGAAAATCGAACAAGTCTGTCACAAATCTCTGACTTTATGGAAGAGGCGCAGGGCCTAACATGATTCCATTTAGGCTTTTAATTGTTTGATTAATAAAAGTGTCAATTTTTGTTATAAACTTTCTAAAATGTTTACCTGCATTCAAATTGGTTGACCCATACATGCAGCAGGTCCTGGCCGGCCTTGGGCGGTAGAAAGGGGTTCGCCAAGTTGGGTCCAAAGTTTTAAAAAGCTCCAAACCGCGCCCGTACACTTGATGCAGGTTTAGGCCGCATAGCCACTGTGCGCGACGTCGTGCGCTCATTCTCTCAAGTTTCTTGCCGCAAAGAGTTGGTCGTCGGCGCAAAGCTCCACCGAAAGCTGGTGAGAGCTAGTAGGTAAAATGGGAACCGACTGGATCTGCCTAAGCACCAAAGCCGCTCCACAAAGCATGCCGCGTTGGAAAAGAAGATCTACGATGTCAGAAGCTGTCTGAGAAATTAACTATGCCGGGAGCCCTCTGGCATATGGGGCACCGGCGGCCGTCGGGAGCTGTCAGAATCATGGCATCAACACGCCGGCCGCCCTCCTGGTGACCAGCACCCAGCAGCATGGCTAGGAGTGGCTGACAGTGAAAGAAGGGCAACGTCCGAGATGACCAATCACAGGGGTAGCGAAATGGACCTCGAGTCTGATCGTAGGCGTAAGGCCACCCGCACATATGAACCGCCTGGATAGATTTCTTCTAGTAAGGAGGCTAAAAATCGCTATTTTTAGCTAGCAAATAGCGTTTTGGAGCTAAAACCAAACAAACAACACCGATTTCTCCTAAATACCAGCAGTAGAAGTGCCGAATTTGGTTACCATTATGGCTTTTTACGGGCATTCAATGCTAAAAATTAGTGATTCTTCTGAGTCGCTTTGACATTGCTGTACCGGTACTGCTACCAAAGTATTTTGTGGTCGAGGGGTAGCAGTACAGTACCACAACCCTGAGTACATGTAATACCTCCTAGTATGGATGACCTGTTACATACGTAGATACCGTACTGTAGATGTCATCTCCAAAACACGCACTGCAGAAGTACGATATGACGGTCATAAATCTCTTGACTCATCCGACATACAGTTGGGCCCGAAAAATGCAAACAAAAACAGCATCAGAAGGCGCGCTGGATAACGGCGACTGATTAATCCAGTGATTAAGTGGTGTGGCGGCGAACAGAAGGAATACCAGTTTTCTGCGGCCCACCATTCTACCGTGTCTGTCATCCGAAAACATTGCCCAAATCACTCGTCGGTCTCTTTGCAGCGTTGGTTTAGAACAGAGTCACGTAACCTTTTTGTCGCATCTTTCTGACTGGTTACACAATCGTTTAAAGAAAGTTGTGTTCTGCTTCGGTTGAGAATGTTGGCCAGTCTTTTGGTGCTTCTTATTGCCTTCCGATTGTTTGAGTGGGCGGGTGAGTGAATTTTTGTTTGGTTTTAAAATTGTGGCAATTGGTAATTTGGTCTTTATTTTTGCCCGTTTCAATTTTTTGCACATACCGTATACTATTTACTGTCTATGTAACTGTACTGCTAAAAAATTCAAACAAATTATTATTATCCTAGCCTAGTGAGAGCTTTTGTAAGAATTAGCAAAAGCGAAAATCTCAATAGTGGTAGGATTGTTTTACAGAAAAATCAAATTCAAGGGGTTTACAGCTAAAAAGTTAGGAGTTTTGTGCAAAAAATGCGAAAATTGTAGGTTAGTCTGAAATAGAGCTGTGAAAATGGATGAATTCTAGCAATGTTTTCTGTTTGAAATTGTAAGAAGAATTACAAAAACTTTGGAACGTACTGTACATTTATACCTACTGTAAATTGCATACATGTAACAGGTCCGGGCCGCGGACGGTTTGCCTGCCAGATGGGGGTGCGGGGGGGAGGGAGTCATGGAGGGAGTCCAAAATTTCGAATCGCGTTTTATTCAATAGTAAGGCTACAACTAGGTGGAACATAGCATTTAAACGCTAAAAACAAGCGTAAAACGACAAAAGGTTTCTAAAACACAAAAGCTTTGTTTTACAAATATCGTCAATTTAAAGGCCAAATTCCTCCACCAACGGCATTTTCAACAAAAAATAAAGATTTCTGAGCCAGTTTGATAACCCTAAAACCTTATAGCACAGTACACGTTTGATTCAAGGTCATCTGCAATAGGTCTGTACGTATTTTCTTCAGTAGACTCTGTTATAAATAGTTTTCAACGATATTCCATGGCCGACAGCCTTCCTTAAGTCGGAAAAATATTCAGAAAATGTGCCTAGAGTCAGGGAAACTTGGCACCGGCGACCGAGTGTCTGTCGAGTGAGTCCTAAAGTTTTACTGACACTAAAGACTAAACATTATCCCTTAGCAAATGACCATGACTTTTCAGAGTCACTGCCAGTTCCCAGAAGTCAGTTACACCTACCTCGACTGACAGCAGTACGTGTCCGAGCCGCAGGTTTCTTCAGCGGGCTCGAGCGGCGCGGACACCTGCACATGTCAGAGCCAAAATTATATCGGTCAGTTCCGTAGGTAACCTCAACCTGTCAGACAGCTACGTCTGTGGGGGCAGACAGATATTTAATGGCCGGTCGCTTATAATTGGCAGACAAGCTACAATTGTACGTTAGATGGTGTTGGCAGCAGACATCTGCGAAGGTTCTGATTGTTTGAAAAATCCGCCTTTTGCTGTGGAAAGGAAAAAAGAAAAATAAAAAACACTTCTTTCCTCCCTCCCTCACTCTAAGCGCTGGTTGTTTGATCGTTGAATAGATAGGTCTAATCGGCAAAGTATTGATTCTTTTGATTGAAATAACCAATCTTTGTTGAATAGCCCAATTCTGGAATGTTTACAGATGGAGGATCGGCAGTCCAGCAATGGCAGTCTGATGAACAGACGAAGTCGGTCACCAAAGACGCTGGAGCGGCAAAGGTTTTGTGTAGTACCTAGAGATGCAACCATAATCCAATCCGGTATTATCTGGTATATACCTGATAATCCGGTATTTTTTAGCACAAAAACACTATCCGGTATGTTTTACGTATTTATCCGGTTAATACGGGATACTCCGGTATTTTTCAGATCCAAAGCACTATCTGGTATGGTTGGTATCCGGTATTTTTCTTTGCGGTTGCATCTCTAGTAGTACCTATTGTTGATTTGATAGTTGTCCCTGTTCACGAAAGTACAATCTAGATCCCTCAGCGGCCGGCCAAATCGATAATCGGTCTGGCCGACGCACCCAAAACTGATGCCTTTCTAGGGGTACTTTACCTCAAAACTGTTGTGTCTATAGGGCTCGGGGTACTTTTATACTTGTAAATTAAGCCCTATACTGATTCGTGGGCCAGTCTAATTTGCTTGCGGAGTGCTTGCGCTTGTGTAGTGTGCATCGTTGGCAGGGACCGCAATGTATTGTAACCGGCCGCTCTAATCTCGGCGCTGGCCTTATCTTACCGGCCGGCCGTTCGCGCGCGCTAAGGGCTAAGGCATGTGTCTGCGCCGACCGGCCGCTGAGGGTCCAATATAACCGATGTTTACCCAATTATGCTTCTGTAGGGCAGTGAAATGTTGTATGCATACATGGGCCGCGGAGGGGGTAAGGGGGTTTACCCTCCCCCCTGGCCGGCCCATTCTCCCCCTCGGCCGGCCATACCTCCTCCCCGACCCCCCCTCCCGGAGAGAGAAAATTTTCCTTTATTTAACGTAAAATAGGCGTTTTTTGGACTTTTTTCGGGGCGCCCCAAGGTCTCCAGACCCCTCCGGATTTTTCCGGCCCATGTATGGTTGTATGCGATTGTTATTTGCAGTCCGAGTGCAGAGGACAATGCAGCCTTCGATCTGTTGGACGCGCACGGCAATTATAAACCATCGCCAAGTGCATTAGTGTCTGATGCTGGGTTTGATAGCTCTGGAGAGTCAGATGAAAGCGTTTTCAGAGATGAAGGTAAAGAAAGAAGAATTTGTGTGAATGTCTATTTTAACATGTGAAAAGACATTGGTAAAGTAGAGGCTGATGGTGCATATTTATACCACCATTGGGTTCTACCAAGGCCCTGAGAGGGCCCTTCCCCCTCTCAGGATTTTTTCCACGGATTTTGTTTGGCAAATTATTATAAAAGTATGCCTGGATTAGGTAAATGAACAAGATTTCCTATTTTTGCGAATGATAAGGCAAAGCTAGCTTGATTTTTCTCAAAATAAGTCTTTTTCCATACCATCACATCAGCCACCGTTACCTTCCCTCAGAATTTAAATACATGTAGTCTACATTCCGTCAGCTGAGAAACGCTACCCCATGATTGCTGGTGAATATATTGACGCTTTAGTTGCTAAGACAGACCAAATTCAATTGCTGCCAAATGCTGGTGACAAGCAGGATATTACAGGTAGTGTTGCAGTTCATTTTTGTAACCTGTTTCGAGGCTGTATGCTTAGACGAACAAGAGGTGGGCGAGAAAGGAGGGGGGTGTGGGGGAGGAAGAGGCGGCGGGGGGGAGGCAAAGGTGGAAGGGGGGAGGAGGGGTGTGGGGTGGTGGGTGGGGGGGGGGGGCCTGGGTGGGGGAGGGGGGGGGAGGGGGGAAAAGGGGGGGGGGGGAGGGGATGGGGGGGGAGGAGGAAAAAGTCCAAAAGTGGGTAAATGGTTAATTTTGGGGGAAGGTGTTTTGTTGGGGGGGGGGGGAAATAAATTTAGTAAGAATAAAAAAGTAAAAATTATAGAAAGGGGGGGGTGGGGGGATGTTTTGTGTTGGCGGGGGGGGGGGGAAGGGGAAAAAATAATTTGGGGGGGGGGGGGGGGGGGGGGGGGGGGGGGGGGGGGCGCGGCGGGGGGGGGGGGGGGGGGGGGGGGGGAAGGGGGGAGGGGTGGGGTGGAGGGGGGGAGGGGGGGGGGGGGGAAGGGAGGGGTAGGGGGGGGGAGGGAGAGAGGGGGCGGGCGGAGCAGGTGGACCGAAAAGTCTGAGAATCTTATTTACTATCGAGAGCAACCCGAGCGGTTTTTGCCGCTTTTTTGGAAATTCGCTAACCCCAATCCGCTGGCTCCAGATTTTCGGCGTGTATGCAATTGTGTGTTCTATTCTATTTTGCAGTGGTTGCGTCATCACTCTCGGATGCAAAATGGCCGACTGCTGGGGGACACCCGTGATCGGGAGCTATTCGGTGCATTCCCATATGCTACGTATGTGCCGTTCACCGTAAGCTGTTGTGTCATGTACTTATAATTTGTGAATTGATTACAGTGTAAATTTCGTAGTCTAGCTCTCAAAACTAAAACCTTTTTGTTGCCCGAAAGTATGTAGGTATATAAGGGGGCGTGCAAAAATTACGTAATGGTATTTTCAATTTTTTGTTATTTTTTTTTTTTTTTGTTTTTGTTTTGTCATTTTTTGTTTGTGAAGAGTTAGACCGAAATTTTTTCCTTTCTATTCTATGTAAAGTGATTTTTTTATTAAAATCATATATTTGTAGTTTGTATTTTTTTTTTTTTTTGTTGTTGAACTACTCTACTATATATGTACATTTTGGTTTTGTTGGTGTCGTTGGGGCTTGGTTGGGGGGGTGTTTGTGTGGGGGGGTGGGTGGTGTTGTTTGGGATGTTTTTTGGGGGTGTTGCTAGTTGTTTGTTTGTGGATTATCTAACCGGGGGCGGGCGGGGGGTGTGGGGTGGGGTGGGTTAAAGTCGAGATCTCTCCCCCCCCGCCTGGGCTTCTTACCTCCACTCTTCTTTATGATAGTTCTTCTTCTGCTCCTCTACTACTAGTACATAGTATTATATTGTTTTTTTTTTTTTTTTGGAATTTTTTTTTCTTTTTGCTTTTCTTGTGTTCTCTCGGTGGTTGGTGGGGTTTGTTCTTGGTTTGTTGTTTTTGGAACCGACGGTGAAATGAAGGTTAATCTTTTATTTCTTATTTTTAAAAGGCTGTCGTCCTTTTTGCTTTATATTTGAAAAGTGGAAGGGGGTACGTTACTTTCTTTTTTAAATTTCATTTCTAAATTAAAATTCTATCTAGAATGTATTATGTAATTAAATAATATAATTTTAGTTTCGTTCTTTTTTATTATTATTGCGCGCCCCCCCCCCCCTATGTATTGTAGGTATCTCCCCCCCCCCCCCCCTTTTTTGTACTGTACCTAATCCCACCTATCATTTTGAAGGGGGGCCCAGCGGGGTTTACCCCTTAGGCTCTGACCTGCCCACCCCCTCAGACCGTCGCTACCCCTCAGATATTTTAGGAGTTGGTCAAATCCGACTTAAAACAAAGACCAGAAAAGCGAGACATGGCAGACGTGGAAACGGGCATACAGCTAGTACGCGTGGTTTCCAAGCTCTGTGATGAGACCGTGCACCTCTGGATGACTCGCAACGTGCAGGCTATTCCGGCATTCGAAGCAAGCTGATCCTCGGTCAGGCTAAGATGGACACGGCTTACGACATGTTCCGGGAAAAGGCAAGTACTTTATGCGCTGGTCTTTATATGGTAGTGGTACCAGGTTTCCTACCGGTTTGTAGGATGCGAACAGTTGCAACGGCTTTTTAGACTGGGTCTCAGATAGCGTTTCCGAGTAAATTTGGTTTGAAATTGCTATTTACTTGGTGATTTTGGCCAAAACAATTTAATTTTGTTATTTAATTTTAATTTGATCGGAAACACTAGTCTCAGATCTGGCAACACTGAGCAAAATCACTACTTTCAGCAAAGTCCAGCGGACTTGTCCAACCTGACAGACGAAACGGACGTCCTGGAAACACCACTTTCCAGTCGGCCCAAATACAAAATGAGAAGAACATTGGACGTGCCAGACGAGGCAGTGTTTGTATGTACGTCATTATCGCAACCATTTTTTCCAACTGTCTTTCATCGTTTTCCAGGGCATCCGATTGGAGGGTTTCGAGGATCCATGGCATATGCGTTCTTTGGTCGAATACAAAGCAAAGGTTAGTTTATTAATCTGTCAGACAACCAAATTGTTTAGATTATTTCATGTTACAGAATGACGCCAAACTCTGTCGTACCGTCATCTGTGAGCAGCGCAGGCTTTCCGTGTCCGCCGGACGACAAGACGGAAGGATGGCATGGTCGTGAAAGATACAACGTATGTTAGGTTGAGTTCATACATGTAACAGGTCATCCGCCGATGGGGGGAGGGGGGGTTGGGGGGGGGGGGGGGGTTATGGCGCCGGCCGGGGGGGGGGGGGGGGAAAAATTGTGGGGGGGGGGGGGGGTAATAAAAAACAAAAAAAAAAAAAAAAAAAAAATATTGTTTTTTTGGGAAAAAAAAAAAAATTGAGTTGGGGGGAAAAAAAAAAGTGCTGTTTTGCAGGCGATTTTGGCAATTGTTGTGCGTGAATGTGTTAAAAATAAAATTTTTTGCGAGAAAAATTGTAATTTCGGTGAGGGGGGTAATCGTCTCGGGGGGGGGGGGGTCTGGCCAACGTCGGGTGGGGGACCCCCGATGTATGGTTGAGTTCCACTTAATAGAAGTAGGACTAGCTGTTCAGTCAACACGCAGGGACATTGAAACGCCTTTGCCAATGTCTGATTCGCGCCTATTTGGCACAATCCCTGTGGGAAGAACTTTTTGCTTTCTGACCGCCATTGTTCGCTTTACCATAAAGAGCATTATTTTACTTTCAGAAAGCCATCGCCGAGTGGATCTCCAACCTGCCAGACCGCCGCCAGACTGCCCAAGCGGGCGACAAAGCTGCCCAAGAGGGCGACAAAGCTAGCCAAGAGGGCGACAAAGCTAGCCAAGAGGGCGACAAAGCTAGCCAAGAGGGCGACAAAGCTAGCCAAGAGGGCGACAAAGCTAGCCAAGAGGGCGACAAAGCTAGCCAAGAGGGCGACAAAGCTAGCCAAGAGGGCGACAAAGCTAGCCAAGAGGGCGACAAAGCTAGCCAAGAGGGCGACAAAGCTAGCCAAGAGAGCGACGGCCAAGAGGGAGACAGGCAAGAGGGCGACAAAGACTGACGTTAAATGAAATGGCCGGAAACGTGCATGCCCCTTTGATAAACGTGTTTCCTTTGATAAACGTGTTCAAATCCGTGACATTTTTTAATATACCAAAATCATACATGGGCCGGAAAAATCCGGAGGGGGGTCCGCAGACCTCGGGGGGGGGGGTCCCGAAAAAGTCCAAAAAACGTCTATTTTGCCTTAAATAAGCGAAAATTTTCTACCTTCGGGAGGGGGGTATGGCCGGCCGAGGGGGCAGTATGGGCCAGCGAGGGGGGAGGGTAAATCCCCCTTACCCCCCGCGGCCCATGTATGACCAAAATATTCTACTATACCGAACATAGCGCGCACATTTATTTACCAAAAATTCTACTCTACCGAACATAGCCAAAATATTCTAATAGCCAAAATATTCTACTCTACCGAACATAGTGCGCACGAACACCTGTCATTTTTTAATACAGTCCTGCCTCGTTAATCCGGATATTCGCCTTCCGGACAAGATTAGGCCAGGTCCCAACTTGTCCAGATTACCGAGACATGACTGTACCTAGCAGCAAGAACACGTTACCGAGACATCACTGTAGCAGCAAGAACACTACCGAAAATCAGCGCTACGCTCACATCGTGTTGCATTCGCCCCAGCTGTCTTCTTCGTCCGGATCCAGATCTTGGTTTGGATCTTTCCTATCCTCCGGTTCGCTCACCTCAGCCTGAAAAGAAAATTTTTAAATTTTTTGAACAGTTGCGCTGCACCGGCTTTGACTGTTCGTATACTAAGAGCTAGGAAATCTGGTACCAGTAGCATAAAAAGACTAGCGCAACTGTTCGTATACTAAAACAGCTAGGAAAACTGGTACCAGTAGCATAAAAAGGAAAGCGCAAAATGTTCGTATACTAAAACAGCTAGGAAAACTGGTACCAGTAGCATAAAAAGGAAAGCGCAAAATGTTCGTATACTAAAACAGCTAGGAAAACTGGTGGGGAGGGTGGGGGTTTTAGCCCACAGGCCCGATTACCGGAACCCTAGCCGGATTCTGGGGTTTTTTCCTGGAACCCTGAAACCCTATTTTGGGTTGAAAAGCGCAAAAATTCTGGGCGCCGAAATCCAAACTGACGACCAAGATTCACATTTCAAGACTGATTTCAACCCCAAATTAGGGTTTCAGAAGGGCTAAACAGGGTTTCTAAAACCCTAATTTGGGTTTCTATAAAGGCCCAAAATAGGGTTTCTAAGGCCCTAAATATAGTCTGAAAAGATACAACAAAAACGCTGTTTTCGGCTTAAAAGTCGGAAAGCCGGTATTAGGGTCCCAAAAATGGAATAAGAAGGCTGAGCTACCGGCTGAAGCACGGGTTGAGGCACAGGTAAGGCAGCGGCTGAGGCAGTACTTGTACGTAACCATTTCGAGATCGCAGCGACATCGCTGCCATTTCGGCCGGCATAAAACTGACGGTACAACACCATACCTCTAACATTTCAGAATTGTAATAACTGCCAACCTTCTAATGCACATGCCTATGTACGTGAGCCATCCGCCCATGGGGAGATGAGGGGGTTGGGGGTCTGCCGGCGGCCAGGGGGCCGGGGCCCAAATTCTCGGTGAGGGGTTTGGGTACTAAAAACCCTCATAAATCGCAAATACTCGCAATTTTCGGATAAAAATCGTATAAAAAGCGCTAATTTTGGCTGAAATACAAATAAACAAAACAGTGCTGTTTAACAGAGGATTTTAGGAATTTTGTGTCTCATATCTTATACTGTGAAAAGTTGCTGAAAAAATTACTGACCTGAATAATCGGGGGTGGCAAAAACGGTCTCGGGTCCGCCGGGGAGGGTATGACGTAAGTCAGATGGCGCGTATACCCCTGTCTGTCTGTATATAGTATGATGTCTAGTTTTTAACCAATATACCGTTTGGAGGGCAGTACTTTCTGTGCTTCAGGACGACTTCGATAGCAGCGGCTTCCCAAAAGCAATGTACGAGTCCCTTCCAACCAGCAGAAATGACCAAGTGACACAGGCAGATGAAATTAAAGCTGAAATACAGATTTCTACTTCTACTTTTTCATGTTATTCTCTTCCATCGATGTGCGTCCAGTAAATCGAGTAATAATTCGTAATACATACTGCATTGTCGACTGCGTATATCCTCTAGAATCCGCAGGCTGAGCACCAAATCCGACAGAACAGGCAGGCACATAGTCGGACACGAGGAGCCAAATGGCGCACCCGGTGCCGGTTTTTCTTTTCGATGACGCTCTGGAGGGTTATTTTTCCAAAACTAAAACAACCATACATGGGCCGGGGGTGTGCCCACCCCCAACCTCGGCTCGACCCCCCGAAACTAGAGATACAACCAAAGAAAAATACCGGATAGTGCTTTGGATCCGAAAAATACCGGATTATCCGGTATTTTAACTGGATAAATGTAAAAATACCGGATACCCGATAGTGTTTTTGAGCTAAAAAATACCGGATTATGGTTGCATCTCTACCCAAAACGACCCACCTAGCCACCTGAAGCCGACTTTTGTTCCTGACCCCACCCACCAAAATCACCATGACCCCCGAAACCGGCAGGCCCATCCACAAATTTTCGGATTTTGACTACCCCAATCCCAAACCATTTTCCGGTCCATGTATGAAGAGAACCATAATAGTTCACTTCTGCGTATATATCCTCCTATTATCCGCCGCCACATGGCGGAGCGCGGAGATTTCATAAAGAACTTGTCCCTCAGGCTCAGCCTAAGCCTGAGCCTGAACCTAAGCCTAAGATTAAGCCTGAACCTAGCCTAAGCCTAAAACCGAAGTTGGGTTTGACAGAGGGATGGGCGAATGGGCCTTTTCAATTATCCGCCATGCGGCGGATAACAGGAGGATATTTACGCGTCAATCTGTACTTCAGACACAGTGTCGCTGTGCATACCTACTGTACAAGATGATGAAGACGAATTTTCTGCGGAACCATATATTTGTACTGATGATTAATGACGACGATGCCATCCTTGCCCTTCGAATAATATTTTTATTATCGCTGAAAAAGAAAAAAGTACACTTGCACCAGAGAATTTATGTAAATTAATCTAAACGGACCGGCGCTGCTTCTGCGGAAAAGTACACGGTCGGCCGGCGGTCACCTACTGGGAAGACAGATGTTGCTGTCTTTTCCGCATGTGCCCGCCCCGCCCCTGACATGTTGTACGCCCCGCCCCTGACATGAACGGCGTGTCCTAAAGACAGATATAACGGTCACTTTGGAAATTACTAGAGTGCTGAACTTTATGCATGTCTGCATTTTATATTTAGTGGGCAAAGTACACTTTCCTCGTCTGACACCTGCAGGTGTCCGCGGGTGACAGAAAACTAATGTGGTGGTTTGCTAAGGGTTATTGATGGAAACCGGTTTAAGACACTAGAAAACGATCGTTGCCAAATTTTACACAATGTTCACTTTGCTACTCGACCGAATCTGTCAGCCAGTTTTTGTTGGAATCTTGTCCTATTAAAGTTTTGCATTTCAGATTCGGCGCCCCCGGTCTAGTAAGTTTTTTACGATTACTGTAGTGTAGTAGTCATATTTTGGACACTTGCCCATTACTGTTGTTTGGTATTGGATTTGCGAATGTGTAACTCTTAAACACAGAAATTTTTTGCGTGCCTGGCCATACGGACATGCAATGCGTGCCTAAAATGGACAGATCTTTTAGGTTTTGGTCGCATCTGAAAGCACGCTCAATGTGGGAGTCTAGGAGGTCCCCGGGGGGGTCTAGGGGGTCCAGGGGGTCCCTTAAGGGATCGATTGATTGGTCGTCGGTCAATAAGAAACCATTCAATTGGCTGCTGTATATACGTACGTTTAATTGCGCCAGTTCGGCAACTGCGATTTTCTTCCAATTTTCAGATTTTTATTGATTCTTTTAAGAATTTTGTCTCAAATTCCGAACAGATACTGTGTGCTAACTTTCCGATAAACCGGGGGTGCCTCCAGTAAACCATTATTGAAAATCTGATTGCCATACTTGGAAAAAGAGGCGCCATGCAAAATCCAAGTCCACCAGTAGGTATAGCATTTTGAAGGGGCTCCACTTGAATAGATTGAATGCCTAGAAGTGGCATTCCGTTCACTTGGCAATCAGCTTTCGAATATGGGTTTACTGAACTGGAGGCACCCCTAGGTTTGTACCAAACTTGCCTTACCACACACTTGCAATTCCGAATATGAGGCAAAATCGTCAAAAGATCGTTATCGCAGCAGTGCAGTGTGCTGAACTAGCTCACTTTAAACGTTTACAGTATCCGACTCAGCGGTTTCATCTTGACCAGCGTCCAACCAATCAATCGATCATTGCGCGCTCTTTCAAACGAGACCAAAACCTAAAAGATCCATCAGCTGAAACTAAAGCTGGAAGAGAATTCACATTCTTTTAGCAACCTGCACAAGTGTACATGCACTTTAGAAGTACGTACTGTATTAGTTGTATTTCAGCCCAAAGTTGACGAGGCCGAGTGCGTGTGTTGGCTCTAAGAGTCACAATCTGCAGTACGAATGCTGTTACGAGTGTTTCCGCGACTTTTATGGGTTCAAGCTGAATATTTTTGCGATGCGCTTCCAAGAGTTCTTCTGTAGACAAGTTTTAACCAGTGTCTTGTATGCTTGCGAGTGAGTTTATTCTTTCTCTAGTTTAATGCTAGCTTATAAGCCTTCCGCAGTCTACTGTAGATCAGGTATACCTGTACATGAACCTGATATCAGGTAGATTTGCAATACCCATCTGATACCTACCTGATCGGGTAGTTTCGAACTATACCTACGTACCTGAATTGGGACTATTCATTTTAACAAAATGGCATCAAAAGACTGATTTGTTCAATAAAACAGCGGTTTGAAAGGCTAAAAACTTGTAGGACGTTGTTTACAAGAAAACAAGTTTTACATTGACTGGCGAAAATCGAAACCACCAGAGATGGATCTGCGATTTTGGCCTTTTTTGTGTTTGAAATTGTAAAAAATCGCAAAAATTAGTTGCGAAAAATCGAAGGGGGATTGGAAATATCGTATCCGGGTCCCCATCCGGGGGGCGGGGGTCTGGCCCAAGTCAGGCCGGCAGACTCCCCTGTTGTTGTAACTTTGTAACCTTTTGTGGACTAGGAGTAGCCAGCTGCTATTACATCAGTGGCGTATCCAGGGGGGGTGTAGGGTGTGTACACCCCCCTTTGCGGTGGAGGTAGGAAGAAAAAGTGTGTCAAAAATATAAGAAACTAATGAATTATGTACTAAAACTGTCTATTTTGTGCTCAGAATGCCTTCTAAATGCGTTTTTGAAGGCCAAATTTTCAAAATTTTCTCGCCCTGGTCGGGCAGAAGCCCAACCAGGCCATTATAAACTACTAAAGCTTGTAATTTCTGTTAATTTTAAGCTCGGAATGCGTTTTAAACGCGTTTTTGAAGGCTAATTTTGCTAAATTTTCTTACCCTGGTTGGGCAGCGGCCCAACCAGGCACTTTCAAAATTTTACACCCCCCGTTTCCAAAATCCTGGATACGCCACTGTATTACATGTATGGAAGAAATACAGGAGAGATTTCTGTTTCAGAGCCACAATGAAGACAGGTTTGTGTTTTCCGCAATGCAAAGGCGACTTTCTGCTGAGAAGCGTGCGTCAGGATTGGGAGAAAAGATGCGGAGACGCATTTAAAGCGCAATTCGCTTTACGCAGCAGAAGAACTTAGAAGACCAGCCACTAATTTATGCATAAATTTCTTCTACTGTATCATTGAATTACTGACCGGTGTGCCACATCTGCACATGTCCAATGGAAATAAACTTGTTTACGAGGAAATAGCTCTTAGACGCAGAAATTTTTTGCGTACCTGGCCATAGCGACATGCAATGCGTGCCTAAAATGGTAATCACGCAATTTTCAAAAAAGCGTGATTTGCTGTGACTGCCCAATCACGCGTTGCATGCATCACTCACTGTGCGTTGTCTGACAAAAAAGCGTGATTTTCATGTGACTGGCCAATCACTTTTTTGCACTTCATTTTCCAATCACATTTACGGCTAACAAACAGCTGCACCCAAAGCGTGATTCAATGTGGGCTACTACTCCAAATGGAGTAGCTTCTGCTAGTAAGGGCTATGGGATAGAAGGTGAAAAGCTTCAATTTTGGTAAAAAACACCTACACTACATTCTGCATGTTTTTACTCAGTTTTAGCCCAACTTCACCATCCTCCAATCACAAACCCCTATCGTAATCCACCACAGCTGCTCTGGCATAATCAAAATAACCCTCATTTCTAAACATCAACGCCTCCACCAACGCCCATTTATCCATTCTCTCATCGTATTCTTCCACTGTAAGCTGGTCCACTCTATCGTGATGATCGCCTCCCATGGCCAAAATATGCTGATCACACTTTACCAATGAATGGAAGGTCCTCGCCCGGGTCATATTTGATAGTTGGATCGTGTCACTTGAACGAGGGTCGAATCTCAGACAACTCGGGGTCACGGTATCGCTACAGGTACCGCCGGTGATAAGGATTGAGGTATCGATGGATACCGCAGCATGCATGTGGCGGTCTTGGGGTAGTTGGCAGAATGATGCGGTCCATTGGTTGGTAGTGGGGTCGTATTGAGAGATTGAGTCGAGATAAACTGTTGCAGGGGCGGCTGAGTGACCACCGATTAGGTAGAGTTTGTCCTGAAAAGGCCAAAGTCCTGAAAAGTTCTGGGCCAGTTTGTTAGTACTGGAGCCACTACTAGTCCTTAAGAGCCGGTCTCTGGGCCGATCGACCCTTGGTATTGAGAGTTGAAATTTTGACTTTCACCGATTCCGCCCAAATTTGGTGTGGTAGTAGCATCTGATGAGTTATACTGGACCTGCAAAGATTAGTTCGATTCAACGCTCCAGAGTGGAATAATGAGCTCCGGAAATTTTCGCTCCTTAACTATGGGACGAAAAATTTGGAGCTTATTTTCTCGGGAATTAGCGCGAGTTGTGAACTGATGTTTGGGGGTTTTACTAGTTGCTTGAATGTCTCTCAAACGCACTACTTACGTAGATTTACAAATTTTGAAAAAAAAAATTTTTTCGACTCTCTTTGACCCCATAAAACCCCCCAAAATACCCCCCCAGACTGCGCTTTTTTATTTCAGAACTTTGTAGCGCTATTATTTCTGCATTTATTGGTGTAGCCAAATTTGGCATTTGGGCTGCGGAACAACGTCATTTTTGGCCTCAAAGAAATTTTACCCAGTCAGAAAACTGCACAGGTTGACCCAAAAAATACAGGAATTTACTTCCAGCCTTTGATTGAGAAGTCGGATCTTTTAAGTTTCGGTCTCATTTGAAAGAGCGCGCCCTGGCCGATCGAACAGTTGGTCGCCAGCCAAAAACAAACCACACAGTCCGGTACTGAAAGAGTCTATAATGAGCACGTTCAGCACATTGCGCTTTTCTTCTCTTTTTGAGTTTTTAAGAGCCAGTTCGTGAGAGAATCGACCACGTATGTATGTATGTATGTATGTATGTATGTATGTATGTATGTATGTATGTATGTATGTATGTATGTATGTATGTATGTATGTATGTATGTATGTATGTATGTATGTATGTATGTGATGAAGAATTTGGTAGTTTTGTGTGTGTGTTTCTACTATCGTGCTACCGAGTAGTTGTGTGCGTGCGTCCGAGAGTGTGTGTGTTGTTGTGTTGTATCCAAGAACTACTAGTAAAGACTCTCAACTCCGTTTCATTGGTAGAGTAGAGTGAGAAGGAAGGAAGATGGGAGAGAAAGAGAAGGAAGAGAAAGGATGTTTGGAGGAAGAAGGAAGAAGAGGAAGAAGAAGGTGAAGAAGATGAGGAGAAGAGTTCTGAGAGGAGGGAGAGTGATGAGGAAGAAAGTGATGTGGAGCAAGATTTTGAGAAGCAAGAGAATGTTAAAGAGAAGAAGGATGATGAGGTGTGAGATTATGAGAAGAGGTGGAAGGAAGCAACGAAAGTGGAAGATGAAGAGGATGAAGAGAATCGAGAGAAAGAGGATGAAGAGAAGTAAGAGAAAGAGAAAAAGAAGGCAGACGGAAAGAATGTTAGGTCGTTTGAGTTTGTTGGCCAAGAGATGTGATCCCGTTTCTCCCATGACAAGTCACCAGATGAAGACAAAGGCGCAGAAAGGCCGAAACGTGGCGCGCAAGAGATCGGGTCAATACAGTGTCGATACAGAGCAGTTTTCCGGAGATGCCGAGTCAACAGAGGCGGAGCAGTTTTCTCAGTTCGTTCATTCCCCGATTGTCAGGCACAGCGGCGGCCAGTCGACACTCGTTGAAAGGGGAGTGATGAAGAATTTGGTAGTTTTGTGTGTGTGTTTCTACTATCGTGCTACCGAGTAGTTGTGTGCGTGCGTCCGAGAGTGTGTGTGTTGTTGTGTTGTATCCAAGAACTACTAGTAAAGACTCTCAACTCCGTTTCAGTATGTATGTATGTATGTATGTATGTATTGAAAGAATATGATTAAATACAGTAGATTCTGTCCTGATTCATCAGTATGTATGTATGTATGTATGTATGTATGTATGTATGTATGTATGTATGTATGTATGTATGTATGTATGTATGTATGTATGTATGTATGTATGTATGTATGTATGTATGTATGTATGTATTACGCAATTTTTGTTTAGACCATTCATTAGAAACTGCAAGGTCACAGACGAACACAGACAAAAGAGCAAACCCAAGAAGGTCTATAAGGTCTAAAAGATCAGTCAAGCAGATCATCCGTCTCTGTTGCACCACAGTTCATCCGCAACAGTTTTGAAGTTCTCATCGTTTATGTATTCATCGCGCTGTACAAAAATGTAGTCATCAGTATCTTGGGGCTGTTCAACATAAAGTTCATCTTCACCCTCATGGGCTAAAACACAACGGCCAACTAAACCATGATGGACTAGCAATTCATTGAACTAATAGTGGGTTGCTATTACTTGCAGTTCGCTGCCGCTTTTGTGCAGGGCCTTTTGGCCTGGTTCCCCTGCCGCCATTTCGAGCTTTTCGGGAAAAGCTTGACATAATTTGTTGCTCTGTGAGGTACTCATCTGGCTGGAAATGAAGTGCAGAGCTATCTGAAACATAAACATGCACGATTAGTAATTATGAACCATCTACTGTCTATAGTGGCAGGCTAGATTCATCTGCTATAGTTGCATGTACATCCAGAACATAAGGCATTTCTTTTGCGAATGTCCCGGAGTTATGCTTCATTCATTGTGCACGACCTTCATCAAACTTTTTATAACCAGGACATTTGGTTCCAGTTGAACCTAATGTTTGGTGCAGACTCACACAGAGCCCAGCCAGATTCTAGCGGTTCATGTCCTGCAGTACACTAGTCTAGACTATTGATTGCTTCTACAGTATCGATTTCTTTCTCATTCTGTCTATGAGCAGGGGAAGCTAGGCCAAACGGCCCTGTACAAAAGCGGCAGCGAACTGAAAGTAATTGCAACCCACTATTTGTTCAATGAATTGCTAGTCCATCATGGTTTAGTTGGCCATTGTGTTTTAGTCCTTGAGGATGAAGATGAACTTTATGTTGAACAGCCCCAAGATACTGATGACTACATTTTTGTACAGCGCGATGAATACATAAACGATGAGAACTTCAAAACCGTTGAGGATGAACTGTGGTGCAACAGAGACGGATGATCTGCTTGACTGATCTTTTAGACCTTATAGAACTTCTTGGGTTTGCTCTGTTGTCTGTGTTGGTCTGTGACCTTGCAGTTTCTAATGTATGGTCTAAACAAAAATTGCGTAATACATACATACATACATACATACATACATACATACATACATACATACATACATACATACATACATACATACATACATACATACATACATACATACATACATACATACATACATACATACATACATACATACATACATACATACATACATACATACATACATACATACATACATACATACATACATACATACATACATACATACATACATACATACGTGGTCGATTCTCTCGCGAACTGGCTCTTAAAAACTCAAAAACAGAAGAAAAGCGCAATGTGCTGAACGTGCTCAATATAGACTCTTTCAGTACCGGACTGTGTGGTTTGTTTTTGGCTGGCGACCAACTGTTCGATCGGCCAGGGCGCGCTCTTTCAAATGAGACCGAAACCTAAAAGATCCGACTTCTCAATCAAAGGCTGGAAGTAAATTCCGGCATTTTTGGGTCAACCTGTGCAGTTTTCTGACTGGATAAAATTTCTTTGAGGGCAAAAATGACGTTGTTCCGCAGCCCAAATGCCCAATTTGGCTACACCAATAAATGCAGAAATAATAGCGCTACAAAGTTCTGAAATAAAAAAGCGCAGTCTGGGCCTGGGGGGGTATTTTGGGGGGTTTTATGGGGTCAAAGGGCGTCGAAAATAATTTTTTTCCGAAATTTGTAGATTTAAGTAGTGTGTTTCAGAGACACACAAGCAACTAGTAAAACCCCCAAACATCAGTTCACAACTCGCGCTAATTCCGGAGAAAATAAGCTCCAAATTTTTCGTCCCATAGTTAAGGAGCGAAAATTTCCGGAGCGTATTATTCCACTCTGGAGCGTTGAATCGAACTAATCTTTGCAGGTCCAGTATAACTCATCAGATGCTACTACCACACCAAATTTGGGCGGAATCGGTGAAAGTCAAAATTTCAACTCTCAATAGGGCATGGGAGACAGGGTTGACGCTGTCAGAGACCGGCTCTTAACCTGTCTCGGGGGGGGGGGGGTGAGCGGGGGTTGGCCTTTCTAGCAGGGGGGTAACCCACAACCCAAACCCCCTAGTACATGAATGGGTCTTTACCTCCAAAGTAACAGCGGCAGCCTGACAAATCGGTCTATGCAGAGCAGAAACGTCTTCCCAACACTCTTTGACCAAGTCAAATCTTTCACAACTGCTCAACTGCCTTCCTCCAAGCACAAAACAGACTTCCTTCCAATTGGCTATCGACGATGCAACTCTAGGAACTTTCATCTCAGCCACTTCAGACCACTCTCCACTTCCCACATCCAACTTAACACACGATTTGCTAGGAGGATGATATCCCTCTGAGACATTTCCGCCGAAAACAAATACATTTTGTCTGAATGAAGTGACACTGAATCCTCGACTGGGAAGGGAGAGATTTGTGGGCGGGTTGATGAGGTGAGAGTCGGACTCAGACCACAATGTCGGGTGGTATAGTTCGATATTTTTGTTCGCTCCGAACACTACTACGCGGTGAGAAGGCATGGCACAGTAGAGTGATCTGTGTGTAATGCGGCCGGCGCGGGTGGACTGGTTTTGTTGTTAAAGGTTAGATGTTTGGGTGTGATACAGCAGCCAATCTGCAAAGACGTGCAAAGCAAAAACTTTGTAGTTATGACTTCTTAGTATTGCAGTATAGTTTTATGCATTGTTCATACATGTAACAGGGGGTCTGGCGGTCTGCCTCCACCCGACTTAGGCCAGACCCCCTCGGATGGCGACCTCAGAGACGATTTTTCCGATCCCCCCTCCGATTTTCTGGGAAGTAATTTTTTGCGAAAATTTTAGCGATTTTTTTTAGAATTTCAGACACAAAAATTGCCAAAATCGCCTGTAAAACGACACTTTTAGTGTCAATCCAAAATGAGTTGACCTTTATTCAGATGGCGACAAATGGTCTACAAATTAGCATTTATTGAGTTGATATCTTTGTTATACGCATGAACAAGGTCATCTTTGGACTGAACTTTGGACTTTTGTAGCCAGACTTTGGTTAGTGAAGCTACCAAACCAAGCAAATTTATATAAAATCCATATCAAATTTATATCAAATTATAAATATCAAATCGAGGCCAATTTTACGAGTAATTTGTTATTAAATTGCTATTTACTTGGTGATTTTGGCCAAAACAATTTAATTTTGTTATTTAATTTTAATTTGCCGGAAACACTAACTTTCAGCTGTATTTCAGCCCAAACTAGCGATTTTTGACGATTTTTAGCCGGAAAATTGCGATTTTTGCGATTTTTGAGCGTTTTTTGTGTTCAAACCTGCTTCCAAAATTTGCGGCTCAGACTCCCCGGTAAGCGACAGAGCCCAAACCCCCTCCACTTCGGCGAATGGCCTGTTACATGTATGGCATTGTGATATTTATTGATAATAATTTTAATTGTGGTTTGAGTTTAGTCTTCGATTAGGTTTAATTTCTTTCGCTTGGGCTCATTTGGTTTTTTGGTTTGGCTTTGCTGTTCGTCTGTCTGGCTTTTATCAATATTATAGTTTCTAACGTTTAAACACATAAAGGCTTAAAAAATTTCCTCCATTAAATATGTTTACTAAGCTGTTTTTCTATCAACACCTAAAACAGAAACTCCAATAAACTATAAGTTGTTGACTGTCAAACGGGTGATTAGGTGCGTTCAATTTTTGCCTTATACTAGCACGCACCGACTATAGACCTAGCCGTTGTCAAGGCTCTTTGTATGTTAGCAACCAAACGGCTAAGGCCGATTACCACTCTGTCCGCCGCAATAAACAACCTGCTAGCTAGCACCACAACCACTTGACTGTCATGTGACCATTTACCGCCTTCCTACCCACTCTCACTTAACTTTGACTTTGTAAGTTTCACTATATTATCTTGTAATAAATATAGTCACATTTGGAATTGGCTATTGGCACACTAAAACCCAAACGACAACTATTACTACATTCGAACATTAATTATAGAAACTTCCTACTAAGAACTCAGGAAAATGGGATGCGGTCCCAGTGGGCGAGCTTCCTCGGTACGAAGTTGGGAGTTGAACCGAGAACAAACGAAGCGCTTCAAAGGGGTCAATTCGGCTCAAACTCCTCCTCGGTCTAACAGTGGAAAAGTACAAGCTAGAGATAGTGCCAGTGAGTCTAGAGAGACGCAAGGAAGTCCGGATGAGGAAAAGACGAGGGAATGTGGAGATGGAATGTTGGGTGTTTCGTATAGAGTATGTGTTTTGTATGTTTTAGTTGCTTTTGGACAGTATTTATGAGTTTTGTTTAGGGCAGAGCTCAGGTTGATGAGATAAAAAGAACGCTACGATCTGGAGAATTTTATATAGGTATGTAAGGAGGTTTTTCAATTTTATTACTGGTTTACCATGGCTTATAGGTATTTTTTGCTTTTAGATAAAGAGTTTCCAATGAAAGGAGATTCTCTGGCCAGAAAGGATAGGAAAAATATTCAGATCAAGTAAAATTGGTTTCCTTATCGCCGTTTTGAGTTGGGTTATAAGAAATTTCTCTTTTGCTCGGTTGTTTTGGGTTGGTTTATAGTTCTTTTTGAATTGATCTATTTTTCTTGTTTTAAGTGCGATATATAGTTTGTTTGATATTTTGAGTTTGCTTGTAATTTCCGTTTCCTAGTCATTTTCAATATCTTGATAATTTTTGTTCATTTTTATGTAGTTTATGCAACTTTTGACTTTTGTTCTTGTTGTTGTTTGTTGTTGTTACAGAATTTTCATTCTATTTCCTTCCAATTCTAATTCTATTTTCACTATATTTTCGGTGGAAACGGCCATTTGAGATCGTGAAGAAACCAGAAATGCTCCGTGATGGAATATCACGAGGTGATATCGCACAGGTATAATTGTTAATTGTGTTTTAGCAATTTTTTAAATAAATATCTATAAATTTTAGGGAAATCTGGGCGATTGCTGGCTTTTATCTTCTTGTGCTGCCATAGCTCAACAACCTAACCTAATGGGCAATGTAATACACTACATATTACAAACAGTACTATTTGTAAAAAAATAGCATAATACAGGTGGTTTCGTCTGAAGACCAACTGTTGTATGGTCGCGACTACAAAGGTGTGGTTCACTTTCGGTTTTGGCGATTCGGCGAATGGGTTGACGTGATAATTGACGATTCGCTACCGACGCTCAACACCAAACTTCTCTATGCACGTGGCACAGACCCCAACGAATTCTGGGTGGCACTACTAGAGAAAGCTTATGCAAAGTAATCTTCACTTAGTACAGTCAGGCACTTTAACGCCGTTTATGGTAGGTGTCAGTGGTACCATAAACGGCGTTAAGTGCCTGACTGTATTATTAAAAAAATCTAAAAATTCTCTTTGTTCTGTCAGTTCCAATACAGTTTTGCATACTTTTTCAAATCTCCTGCTTCTTTTAATCTTGCATTTACCAACAAAACTCACAAATGGAGTCAGAAAGAATGGTAAATAAATAATTAGCACATGGATTTATGCAAATTTAGACTGCACGGTTCGTATTCGGCAATAGAAGGTGGCCAATCGATGGATGCTCTGGTGGATTTGACTGGCGGACTGGCTGAGCGGTACGAATTGAGCGATCAAAACACAAGCGAAATTTACCACAAACTTGCCAGAGCCATAGGAGGAGGCGCTTTTATTACTTGCTCACGAAAGGTAAACTATACCTTTCATCTGGCCACACCCCAACAGCAAGCAACTGTACTCAGCCTACAGTGGGAAAATAATATCGAAATTTTTAAAACATATTAATATAACTATACATATATGTTTTTCGTCCATCAAACATATAAATAACACATATAGTTATATGTTTCTGAAAATTGAATGTGCACATGTTTTTAAACATAAAACATATTTGTGTAAAAGTCGCTTATTCACTTATATTTTGTCTTAATTTTCGATAATTCAAACTTGAGATTCTGAATTTCCTGTTTAAAACGGTTTGCTACAATTTAGATAGCATACTCAGATTCAATTAGTTTAAGTAAAAGTCAGATTTTGGGAAAGTTTACTGTCAAACAGCAACCAAAAGTCTTGAAATCATGAATTCCTATAGCAAAAATATGTATATGTTTCCAGAAACATATTGGCCTCAAAACATATAAATACAAAACATATTTGACATGCAAACATAATGAGAAACATAAACATATATGTTTTCCCAAAAACAAACATATTTATGTTTTAAAACATATACATAAAACATATATGTTTCCCACAGTAACTCAGCCAAAGCATGGGCTGACGGGGGTGACCCCTCAGGCCGACGCTACCCCCCATACATGTAACAGGTCATCCGCCGATGGGGGGAGGGGGGTTGGGGGGGTCTGGCGCCGGCCGGGGGGGTCTGAGCCAAAATTTTGGGGGAGGGGGTGGGCACTGAAAAAACGCTCAAAAATTGCCAAAAATCGCTAATTTGGGCTGAAATACAGCTAAAAAGTGCTGTTTTACAGGCGATTTTGGAAATTTTTGTTTGTGAAATTGCAAAAAATTGCTCGAAAATTTACTTGCCAGAAAAATCGGAGGGGGGGGGGTCGGTGAAATCGTCTCGGGGGGGGGGGCATCCGGGGGGGGTCTGCCCTAAGTCGGGTGGGGGGCAGACCCCCCCAGACCCCCTGTTACATGTATGCTACCCCCTCAGGAAATTTTAGGAAGAAGTCTGTGTAGAAAATTATGATAAAAGTAGATTAGATTGATAAAAGTGCCTAGATTAGCTGTAAATCAAACAACGAACCTAAAAACCTTGATTAGTAACTTGGAGTTTTTGGCTTACCATACCCTCAGCCCCCACCAGCCGCTGCTACACCCCTCAGTACGCCGGTACCCCCTTCAGGAAATTTTAAGAAGAATTTTGTACACAAAATCATGATAAAAGTATGCCTAAATTAGCTGTAGATGGAAAAATAAGCCTAGAGACCTTGATTTTAGTAACAAATTGGAGGTTTTTGCTAGCCCTAAACTTAAACGTAAGCCTAAGCCTAAGCCTGCCGCGTCAGTGGCTCAGTGGGTAGCTCGCTGCCTCTGAGTCACGGCGGCCGCTGCATCCCTAGTGGTTGTAGTGGTTCATCCTCTCTGCGTGGCAAGTTTCTTGCTGCAAAGAGTTGGTCGTCGGCACAACGCTCCACCCAGGCCACCGAAAACTGGTTACAGTGAGTAGGTAAAATGGGAACCAACTGGATCTGCCATTGCACCGAAAGCCGCTCCTAAAAGCATGCCGCGTTGGAGGGAAGATCAACGACGTCAGGAGCCGTCAGAGAAACCAGCATTACGGCCTATACCGGTTTACTCCTCCTCGGCCGGGCGGCCGCTGGGAGCTGTCAGTGTCACCGTTTTTAAGAGGGGTTTGTTATTTAATTTACGGGTAGAGAGAGGGGAATTATGGGTGACAGTAGTGTAGTTATATTAGCGGCACAGGGTTCGTGCTTGCGGCTGAGATTGGCACCAGCGAGGTTCCAGCACCACTTTACTCTCCCGGCACACACTCTACTACAACAACAGCTACAACAACCTCTACTACTACACGCACGACGCCCTTATATAGCGGGCCATATAGTCATACATCCGGCGGCGCGTAGGCCGCCGGAAATACCAGCACCTACACGTCGCCGGAAATACCATCACCTGAGTAATACATCCCAAGCGACTAACTCTATTGCAATGAGTGACAACTATCCCCCTAAAAGCAAGTGGCGTCCCGCCACCAATAAGTCACAAGCATGCGAAATCCCACAGCCCTACAAACACAAAGAATAACAGTACAGTTTACAAAACACAAGAAATAAGAGTAATAGGGTACACATCACAAAAGGCACCACGTCCTGTGCTGGCACTGCTTCGCGTCTTCGTTTCAGTTGCAAGTCCAAACTGAGTCAGTATTTTAGAGTGCATTGAGAAGGTGAGCATCAGTGTCCCAAAAAAAAGGCTCGAGAGGTGGTATAATACAGTAAGATAGTGGTCCATGGTTCTGGTTGCTTGCTTGATTATTAAGGGAATATGTGAAGTAAGGGAGCATATGAAGAGAGAAGGGTGGACCGAGTGTGCACAACGCACAAGAAGCAATTACCAGGGTATAGCCGTCCGATTTTTTTTTGTCTAGGTGGAGACACAAAGGTGATAAAATAGGTTTCTTTTGTGAATGCTGGTCCAGATTGTGCAGGTGGTTGGTTGAGCGGCAATTAGGGTTCAAGGAGCAGTGAATACAAGGATAGTGCTGGTGGGAATACACCAGGAAGATGCCAGAAATATGAAATTGAAAATTATTTGTTGACTGACTTGTCAGGGAGGCGAAGAAAGATGAGAGAGGATGGAGGCTGGGCGTGGTGCTTGTAGTAAATTACTATAAAAACATCAATAAATATTGAATTCGTTAATGGAAACACGATTATGCACATCCCAACGTACCCTTCACCTACAATACTGCAGTGAACTATCAATAAATCAAGCACGTTATAATAACAAAGAAGGTTATATACGAAACACCCATCACCGGTGCAACCTGTGTTAGTGAATCCTATGTAACCAGCGTCTTTTATGGGAGGCAGCAGTGGTTATGTTTGTTGAAATAAGCTAAAAGTGTGACCATAAAACAGGCTGGTTGGGGGTTTGTTTGTAGTGAGGGCAGCCCCAAGCTCCCTCCCCCCTAAGGCAATCGGTCATAGGTGGTAAGGGGTGCTGCTGATTTTGTTTACTTGAAAAAGTTTACAAACTTTTTTTACTTTTACAAACCCAGACAAAAATTGTGGTCGTTGATGAGAAAGTAGGTAATGTGGGGGTTTATTTTCTGATCTATGGAACCAAGCAGTTTTCGGCTCCCTTGCCCCTAAAAGGAGAGGTGGGAGGTGGTGGTGTGAAACTGTAGCAGCTGTAATAGAATGCATTGTTGATCTGCCTTGAGCCTCTGTCAAAAGAAACGACAGAAACTTTTATGAAAAATGTAAACAGGCACTGGCAATTTTTAATTTGTTTTTTGGAAGTGCATGAGTGCAATATTTTGCAGAGGCTAGCGTTGGTGAACTTGTATTCTTTAAGGGGTTCGTGTTCGCTAATTAACAATGCAAAGTGTCCCAACTCTGATTTGTTTAAAATAGGAACTTCTGGTGGTTCCAGTGCTGTACCTGAGCTTTTCTGATGGCTTTTCTTTTGTTTACTAATTTTAGTTGAAACTATAGAGAGGGTTAAACTACCATTTAGTGGGCTTTGTTTGCAGAGTGAATGTGGCTTACTGTTTCTGCTGCTGTGTGAAAAATCTTTTGCTGGTTGTGGCTCATAAGAATCGATTCTACTTTTGTTGGCTTTTACCTGGGTTTTCACGAACTCTGCTTGCTGTAGGTCTGATGCTGACAAAAAGTTTGAGCTCGTTTTCATCAGTGACTTATCTCTCAGGTCTTCTGTCTTCTGGTTTACTGCCCTAGCCTGTGGCTCAATTTTAAAACAGGCTGTATATTTAATTAGTTCCAGAGCAACTTCACAAGACTGTTTAGCAGAAGTGCTTTCTGTCTGTTTATCTTTAGACTCAGCTGCAGAATCCAAACATAATGTTCTTTCTCCAGTGCTGGCTGTATTCTGTTTACAGAGTGGAACATCGGACAGAATGCCATGCACCTCTATAGGCTCATTGCCTGTGTGAAAATCTTGAAACTCATTTAAGCTCGAAATAAAAGGTTCAAAATCATGTGAAATAGGTAAGGGGTCATTTTCGGTTATAGGAGCTCTGCTAATATCTTTGCTGGCCATTATTTCAGTGGGTTCCTGCAAAAGAGTCGAAGTGCTAGTTAACAGATCAGGTGATGTTGTCTGTTCCTTTGGTATTATTTGTATGCCAAGACGGTAGCGTGGCTCTAGCTCTTGAGCTAGTTGTGAGCGTAATTGTTCGTTTTCAGTTTGTAGATCGGTTTGTATCGCATTACTACGCGGTGGAGGGGTAGGCGGTTGCGAATAGGAGTTCCTTGGTTCTGGCGACCTGTTACTGGGAATATTTCTATGCTCCGGCCTATAGCTGAAGGGGCATTGTGGCCTATCGTACATTGCATTTCTATCTGTGGGCGTTCTATAAGAGCTGTCCCTAGAGAAGTTGGCTGGCGGCCGGGATGGGCGATTGGGGGGTATCCTGCATTGTCGTTGGTAGTGACCGAACCTGCCGCAATTATAACATTCAGGTCTAAAGCTATCTTGAGGGAAATTCCGTTGATAGTTTTGCGGTCGATTATTACAACCATTTTGGGTGCCGTAAGGCCTCTGAAAATTTCGGAAATTCCGATCTTTAATCTGGTTTACACTATTGTCTCCCTTCTCAGCTAGTTTTTGTTCCAGTCCTTTTACATAAAGTTTTAGTTCATCTAAATCAGATTTTAGTTGACTGGGGTTGTAGGTGCTATCAGTAGGTGTATGAGTAGCGGTCTGCTCTGGGAGGATGGCAGAGATCACTTCTGGACTAAGCTGCTGAGTGTTGAGTAAGGTCATTATGCGAGCTGATTCGGCGGCGGCCAGTGGGTCGGTGGCTGTTTTAACCGCGGGTTGGGTAAATTTAGAGAACGCACCTTCCTTTGTTGGTAAAACTCCAGCTAAATCTTGCGCCGCAAGTTCGCATCGACTTGCCAGTTCTTCCGCTTCAGTTAAAGTTTTTGGGGCGCTTGTGATTAGCTGATAGCGTATGGCCGGCCGTAGGCCTCGCAAATAGATGCCTAGTAACATAGTTTCCCTGACCTCTGGCCTAACATCTTTCATAGCTTTGCGGCCTAGAGCATTGAGCGCGTACAGGTAGCCAGAGGCTGTCTCACCTACCTGTTGCACTCTAGCCATTAACTCGTTCATTGCTAGCCTTCCAAAATCGGGAGGTTCTAACCTCTGGTTTAGCTCTCTTATCAAAAGGTTATAATTTCGTTGTGCCTCAGGTCTGTTATAAATGATTTGTTTAAAAATATCATAGGCACGTTCAGATAAAAACGTAGGAAGTAATACAAGTCGGTCAGCATCTGTTAGCTTAGCTGTTACAGTAATTAATTCAAATTTTTCGTGCCAGTCTGAAAAACTTTCATGATCTTTTCCCTCAAAATCCTTAATTTTAGTCATTAAATTGCCGATTCGTGCCTCTATGGGATGTTCTCTTTGGCGGAAGTTGCGCTCTAGGTCCTGTAACGCCTGATTATATTCCGCCGGCTGGTTAGTTTGAATGTCTTCTAGCCTCATCAGACGTTGCGTTAGGCCATCCACATTCTGCCGTATTTCAACTAATTGGGGCGGTGCGGGCGGGGCAGGGTTTGGACCAGCTGCTTGTGCTTCAGCCATTTTCTGTCTACTCTGTGCAAAATTAGCCTGGCGTTTTTCTCTTTCTTGTTGAATTTTTACTTGCTGGCGCGTGAGCATGCGCGTGGGATAAAGAAAGGCTAATCTAAGAACAATAGTTATTAATACTTACCAAAGAGTCGAGGAAAATTCAGGAGGTCCAAAAGGTTGACTGTGAGTTATAATAAAGGAAAGGTACGAATGGTCGGTTTTTAATACTTGTTGTAGATTAAGAAACCAGATTAGGAGGGCGAGCGGTAGATTAAATTAATTACCTTTTTGCAAAACTTGTTACAAGACCTGGAGGTTTTAAATGATTTAATGTGCTGTCGGACAAGAAAGGCGCCGCACCGTGACACCTTTTTTTTAGAATAATGAACCCAGACGACAAAGAAGTATTACTAATAAAAAGTTCGTGGGAAGAGGATGGTACCGTACGATTTCAAAATTTAATACAATGATAGAGCTGTGTGTGCACGGAGAATGTGGTTACTGTACTTATTTCGTATGGGGCAACAACCCAGTTCAACTTTTCAAAGGGCGACAACCCAATAAAACTACAGCGAAAAATCCAAACCTTTTTCCTCGGGCAACAACCCGGTACTCTCTTGGGCAACAAAACTGTTTTCTTCGGGTAACAACCCGGTACACTTTTGGGCAACAACCCACTTTTTCTTCGGGTAACAACCCGGTACACTTTTTAGCCTCGGGCAACGACCCGGTACACTTTTTGGGCAACAACCCACCTTTTTCAGTAACCACGGCGCAATTTCAGGGCAACAACCCGGCGCAAATTTTTTTTTTCTGGGTAACAACCCGATTAATCACTTTCCGTATGCCAACGTACAGTACGTACTGTAAAAAAAACAACTTACCTTGTGGGCCGGCGCACAACAACGCTTCTAGACCAACGCTTACTTTTATGGCGCACCTCTCAGCACACAAGCAGGAACTCCCGTCGTGGTCACCAATTTCTGTCACCGTTTTTAAGAGGGGTTTGTTATTTAATTTACGGGTAGAGAGAGGGGAATTATGGGTGACAGTAGTGTAGTTATATTAGCGGCACAGGGTTCGTGCTTGCGGCTGAGATTGGCACCAGCGAGGTTCCAGCACCACTTTACTCTCCCGGCACACACTCTACTACAACAACAGCTACAACAACCTCTACTACTACACGCACGACGCCCTTATATAGCGGGCCATATAGTCATACATCCGGCGGCGCGTAGGCCGCCGGAAATACCAGCACCTACACGTCGCCGGAAATACCATCACCTGAGTAATACATCCCAAGCGACTAACTCTATTGCAATGAGTGACATCAGCACCATGACGTCACCACGCCAGGCACTCTCTTAGTACCTGGCGCCCAACAGCATGGCTTGAGTGGCTTGGCAGTGAAAGAAGGGCAAACGTCCGAGATGACGATATAAGGGGTAACGAAATGGACCGTGCAGGTCTGATCGTAGGGCCGTACATTGTACGACCCCCCCGCCAGATCGGATCGGATCGGAAGCCTAAGCCTAAAAACCATACATGTAACAGCTCCGGGCCGACCTGGGGGTAGGGGGGTAGGGGGGGTTCCTCAGGTGGGGGGTCGAGGGGGGCTTCGGCCAGGTGGGGGGTCCCAAATTTCAAAAAGCTCCAAAACGCCTAGAAATGCGTTTTTAGCACGATTTTTTCAGTAAGGACGCTAAAAATCGCTATTTTAAGCTGCCAAATAGCGTTTTAAAGCTATAAACAAGCAAAAAATGACAAAAAGAGCTTCCGAAAACACCGATTTTTCTTAAATATCAGCAGTGGAAACGCCAAATTCGGTTTCCAAAGGCTTTTCAAGTGAATTTTAGGCTAAAATTTAGTGATTTCTGACCCAGTTTGTTAATACTGGAGCCACTACCACCACTTGTATTTTTTAGTCGGGTGGAGGGGTCCCTTAACTTGTCTCGGGGGGGGGTGAGAGGGGGGTAACCCCACAACCCCCCTAGTACATGTATGCTAAAAACCTAAAGCTTAACGTAAGCCTGAACTGAAACCTAAGCTAAAGCCTATAGCCTAAATGTACAAGCCTAAGCCTAAGCCTACGCATAAGCCTAAGTGATGGAGATGCAGTACCCAATGCCTGATATTCAGGGCGACTGGCGCTCAGACGACCAGCAGACTGACGAAATGGGACTAATTGCTGGACACGCCTACACGATTACTGATGTCAAACGGGTATTTCCTGTTCTTTCACCTTTTTGGTAGTATTTTTAACTTTTTCAGATAAAACGGCTGCAAGGTATAGAGAATTTGATACGCGTTCGAAATCCCTGGGGAATGGGCGAGGAATGGAAAGGAGCTTGGGCCGACAAGTATGCAAATTTTGTTACTACGCCATATATGTAATGTAAGATGCAACGTTTTGTTTACAAAGAGTCTTATTTGTAAATAGTATGTAAGTTTGTATTTATTTGTAAAATGCAACTTGTTTACGATTAGTACCAAGGCAACTATGAATTCTTGTTCATGAAGCAAATTGCAGAGATTCTCGCTGGGAGTTGGTGGACGAACAGACCAAAAAGTGGCTGCAGTATGTGGACAAAGAAGATGGCGAATTTTGGATGTCTTTCAAGGACTTCAAAAGAGAATTTCAGGAAGTATGAGATTTTGTACTAAACGCAAATACCGTAAAACTTCTAGTAAAAGCGCACGCTCCAATAGTAGCGCCCTTGTAATAATAGCGCTCCCACACGCACTACTATCAACGCTTTGTACGTGTTTCCAATGAAGAATACTGTCCCTTTGAGACAATTTTCTTTGATTAAGCTTGCAAACATTAGTCAGACTAAAACTCATATAAAGATTGCCTGTGTTTAACACAAAAATACCCTGTATTTTCAGAAAAATGAGGATACTTGAGATCAGTGTTGTTCCCAGTAAATTTACTGAGTAAAAGTTACTCGGTACTTAGTTATTTTGAATTAAAGTAAGTACTTTTACTTACCGGTAAAAGTTTTTCTTAATTTTACTTACTGAATACCGAGTTTCAATTTTGAATTACTCAATTAGAAAAAAATTCGGTAAAATCAGTACTCGGTAATTTACTGAGTTGTTTACTGAGTAAAAACTTCTGAAATAGGTAGCTAGCTCGTCACATGTGTGTAGTAAATAATATAGTTTTCTTTCATTATCTATCTGCTTGCAACAAAAAACACTTAGTTTTGCAATTTTTTGCGATTTTTCACAGCTTGTATAACCCCAACTCTGTTTGCGCGGTAGAATTGCTATGATCAAATGCAAAGACTCCGGAATTTAGGTTAGGAATTATATCTACTACTATTAGCTATACTTTGATTGATATTTTTTCATCGGTCTGAACTGTGCGGAAATGATGAAATTTTGAACAAATCTTCACTTACCAATTTTTTCAGGCTTTTCATCAAAAGCTGGATACCAGAGCCTCTGGTCATTATACATATGTATTGTGTGGATATTTTAAGGCGTTCCAACCATGCTAATTAGTAAACCAACTAATGTAAAATGGCGCAAAACACAATTAAAATTTTCAGTAGCTAAAAGCTATATCAGGAATGATTTTCAGATAAATTGTAACATACTTCTGAATGTTGAAGGTTTTACCGAGTTTACTGAATTGTTTACTGAGTACTTACCGGGTTTTCTTTGAAAAATCCAGTACTTACTCGTACTTACCGAATTTCAAAAAATTTGGATTTACTTACTGAATACTTACCGAATTTTAGAAATTTGAGCTAGGCACAACACTGCTTGAGATGGCCAATGTAGCACTGAAATAATAAACGCGCACGCTCCAATAATAGCCCCCCAAAAGCAATCACGAAAAAATAATAGCGTAGCCTTATTATTATTGGAAGTTTTACGGTATTATATCAGCTCAATTGATAGGTTACAATTTGTACATTGGGGCCCGACTTCAATGGTGATGGAACAGCAGACAAAAGTAGATCTATTCTAATGGTGCATGGCAAATGGGAAGTTGGAAAAACGGCGGGCGGATGCCGAAATGATATTCCCTCTTTTGCTACCAATCCGCAGTATCTTTTGACTGTTTATGAGCCAGGTATAATTAGCATTTCTTAAAAATTCATTACATTTTTTTAAAATTTAGACGAACAAGATGGTTCTAGACTAACAGAGGACCCGCCTGAAAATACTTGTAGTGTTGTGGTGGGATTAATGCAGGAATATCGGAGGTCCAGAAGACACCAAGGAGTGAAAATGCTGCAAATTGGCTTTATTATTTATGAGGTAATCAGTTTAGTGCTCACTAATTATGTAAATTTATAAAAACCTTTATAGACCAGTCAACCTGGACACCGGTTATCCAAAGACCATTTCATGTACAACTACGAGAAAGCAAAGTCAGGGACTTACGTAAACTTTCGCGAAGTCTGTGGTAGATTTGATCTGGAACCTGGGTAAGTTTTCAACATACATGTAATGTAACAGATCATCCGCCGAAGGAGGAGAGCGGTTGGGGGGTCTGGCGCCGGCCGGGGGTCTGCTGAGCCGAAATTTTGGGAGGGGGTTGGGCACTAAAAACGCTCAAAAATCGGAAAAATCTCAATTTTTCGGCTAAAAATCGTCAAAAATCGCTAATTTGGGCTGAAATAGAGCTAAAAAGTGCTTTTTTCAGGCGATTTTGGCAATTTTTGTGTCTGAAATTGCAAAAATTCTCAAAGATTTGCTCAACAAATTACTTGCCAGAAAAATCGTCTTGGGGGTCCCATCCGGAAGGGGGAGATCGCCCAGGGCCCCCTGTTACATGTATGGTTTTCTTACTTACTTTTACTTACAATTTTTATTAGCAAAAAGCGAAACAGTTTAAAAAACTTCCAATTAATAATTTATCAGTTTAAGTAATTTGATTAAAATTATTAAAAGTACGTTTTACAGAAACTACGTAATAATTCCAACTACCTACTCAAAGAACGAGGAGGGAACGTTTTTGCTCAGGATCTACGCACCGAAAGAGATCAGTGTCAAGTACTGTTTTATCTTTCATTAGCTTAATTAATTAATTAATTAATTAGTTTAATTAGTGTTCAGAATGTTACCAAACGTGCATGAAGACAAGCAAACAACACCTCCTAGAATTACGGACGCCAATGGCCAACAAAGACTGTCCTTAGGAGATGATTGGGACCCGGAAATAATTGCAGCTATGAAAGATGTGGATGACTGAGAATTTGACAGATATGTCACTGTTCATATTTTTGTATTAATTTGTAGTTTGCCTTCTTTACTGTGCCTTCATTATGTATTATATGCCTTTTAAGTAATAAGAGATACTATATGCTTTGATGAAAGACTTTTGTTGAAAGTAAAACTTTAATAGATCAGTTTGTATAGACAGAAAAAATTATATCAACATCAAATGTAAACACATTCAGTCTCCAATGTACAATACGGATGCTGCCGAAGAAAATATGGGATTTTTATGCTAGATTCTTTCTTGAAGATCCAATAAACCATTTCAATTTCCATCCATCTTTCCTGATTATAATTGGATTTTGTCTCTTCTTCAAATTCAATCCATCTTTCAGAATGATGCGTGACTGGTGTCTGCCTAAATATGATAAAATTAGATTACGGTCCGGGCCGGCCTGGGCTAGGGGTAGACGGCCACCGTTGGTTTTGCCCAAACAAGGAGTCGAAATTTTCAAAAACGCTTCGAAGCATCTGGAAGGTAGCACGTTTTATTTAATAATATGGCTAAAGATCTCAATTTTTATCAATCAAATTGCGTTTTAGTGCCATAATAACAAGCAAAAAGAGACAGAAAGGGCTTCCAAAAAACCGGATTTCTCTTAAATATCAGATGTCAGCAGCGGACGCATCAAATTTGGTTAAACGGGGACAGATTTCTATTCTGAAGTGAGCTGTTATAAATACAAAAACAAAACCTGCGAAAAATACAGTATTGTTGGTAGTAAACCTTGTTTGTATGAAGAAAAACGGTATAGACAATGAAATCATAGAGGTTCTGATGTATGTACATAACCTATTTTTTACATCTAATTCGTAATTTGAGCAAAGAACTACATACTATTGTTAGTTTCTTATAGAGCAGATTTTGTAGGTGCCATATATAGTACCCGGGTACTAAATGGATTCAATTGTATTTTCGTAAACCCTAAGTGCCATATATAGCCCTACCCGAGTACTATAAACAGCACTATACGGTAGTGGGTAGGGCAGGGTAACCTCAAACTATTTAGAACATAAGCTTTCTATTCATAGACTTTCAAAATGACAGTACAAACTAATAACAAACATGTTACCTGTGAACAGATTCCTCCAATCTTTCTTGCATCTAGGCTTCAAAATGGCGTGAGGCTTAGATCTGTGAGATTGGTAATGGTCATCTCTGATAGCATGATAAGGCCTTGACCCGGTTTGGCCAACTAGAAATAGCAAAAGCAAGACTGCAATACATAGAATAGTGTTCATTTTCGAGTTTAGATTCACCAAGCAATCGCATGACTATAGATGAGACTTACCTATGTTATATAGTTTCGGATAAGAGTTCCTCTAACATCGACACTCAATTAGCTGAACTATAGGAGTCATAGATACATAGCGGTTGAGCTAAAGATGCAAGCTGAGTTATCGCCAGTTGCGCTAATTCTTAGACAGCTCCAAGCTTCATACACATGTCGGTTAGAATAACGCTAGATGACTGGCTGATAAAGGAAGGTTTATAGTTTAAACAGGCTTTGTTGACAAAGTTGCATTAACACATTCGTTCTTCCAACGGCTAGAGGCGGCTTTGATGTTAGATAAAATAATAATTTATAATATCTTTTTAAAAAACGGTTATTTGTAGGAGCTTGGCTGAATCTGAAACTTTCCATGGCAAAGTTAACAGTTCCGAATGAGTTTATTCAAGATGTGATTTTTAGAAGGCTGTTTGTTCTAGCTTAAAAAAGAACTTCAACTGCTTCAGAATGTGAATTCAGTATTATTTGTTGAATAAAACACCTAAAAACACAATTCTTAGCGTTTTGGAGATTTTTAAACTTTTGTTCTCCTATACCCCACCAAACGGGCAAATCACCTAGATAGAGTACCGCTACGTACCCTTCGCCATGTACATATATGAGAATGAAGAATATGAATTCCCGACTGTGCATACATCGTGATGTGAGTGAGTATATAAGCGTTCATGGCAGTTCATATGCCTGAAAAGCAGTCGAAGCTAATCTCAAGAGCTTATTAGCAATAAGAGCAAACCAATAAGCTATAGCAGACTGATTGGCTATATAAATTCGTCCAGTGTCTGTCTTGAAAGCATTGAAGAGAGTCTGAAAGTAGCACTACTAAAAGCTAAGTATAACTTACTATTCCAGCATTGCCTTTTTGCCTGTTGTTTTGCAATAGACTTTAGTGTAAGGTTCAGGCAAGTTTGGAGAGAGTTGTGCTGATCTGAAGGAACACTTTTTTTGTCTGTTCTTTACATACTGAGTTATATTTGACTCAAACTACCTAAAACAACTACTCATACAGAAACGAAATTTTACAACAGTATACTCAGGGCTAATGAAGACTAATTATCAAGCAGGCTCGGTTTCTGCCGTTCAATAATTTCACTATATTTTCCCCAATAAGCGAACGCAGTTGGAAAAACATGCCAAAACATTTTTTATTTATTAAATTATATTTTTCAAAAATCTTCAAAAATGAGTTTGATTAGATTCTTAGAAAAAAACGTTATTTTGTTCGAAGAAAACACCAAAAACTCGCTTGACTTGTCTGTTTACTTGCACGTACAGTACAAACAGTGCAGAGCTATCCAAAGTTGTCTGACTGCACAAGAATCATGAACAACCTACTACTTATTGCGTTTCTGTGTGCCGGCTTGAACCATGTACAGCCACAAATGCCCTATTTCCCAACGTACAGCGACTTCAAATTTGGCGATTTTCCTTTCCAAAAACCAATGCCCTATGTAAGTTGCACTATATTTGCTATCTAAGGATCTGACTGACACCTCAGGATTTGGTTTCTTAGTTCGATGCATGCCATAC